>BQNB010153320.1:2129-15657 GCA_026074375.1 Tanacetum coccineum
GAAAAGATTGTGATTTTCCTCTTTGTGATGATTTTCAAAGTTTTAAGACTTTTTCAAACCCCCTCTTTGAGAAACAAGATGACTTTCCCTCTAGAAATGACGAGTCAATTCTTAAAGAGGAGGTTCATAAGGAAACTCTTAAGAGTCATTTGAACCCTCTTTTTGAAAAAGACGAGGAAATCATTTCTAATGAGGCATCTAGACAAATTTCTCCGAAAGTTGATGTTAAAACCATTGTGTCTTTCTTTGCCCCAATTGGGAATTGTGTTAGGAAATGGGCAACAAGTGAGTTTGTAAAAGATAATGTTGAGATTAGTCATGAAGTTTTCAAAAATGATAGTGAAAATAGTTTGGGGATTCATGATGATAAGGAAGAGGAAATTGCCTTCCTAGATGGTTTACTTGAAGATGATAATTTCTTTGAAATAAATGATAAAAAGGTTGAATCTTTTGAAAGAAAGACAAAAGAGGATTTTGAAACAAAAGTTGAACCTAAGTTCAAAAAAGAGTTACAAGTTTTTCATCCCGACATTGAAATACTTAATCATTTTGAGACTACCTCTTATGTCGGGAGTGATTATGTGTTTTATGAGGATTTTAGCCTCGTGGATATAATATTCCCTGTGAACATTCAGGGAAAGGTATTTGACCCGGGGATAACATTTCATGGGAAATCTTTTGAAAAGGATGCTTTTAAGGACAAGAGTTCAAAAGAGTTAGCACCATCTAAAGCTCTTTTGACTCTTGATGTTTTTGACCCACTCCACCCACCCTTAATGGACTTTCATGTTACCAAAGCATTTTTCGGGTTCACATTTTCTCTCTTGAAAATCTTTTCTAAAAAGTTTTTTGAACCCGGGATCAAAAATGCTACGGTATATCTTTCATCCTTAGTTTGGGGAGGTTTCCACCTCTTGGAATTTCTTCACCCTCATTATTATCCACCATAATGACCTAGTTTGGGGAAAGAGTCAAGCGAAGGGGACTCTATAATAAACAAGCGCTTCGTGGGAGGCACCCCATGCTTATCCTTTTTATTTTCTTTTGATTTTCTCTTTGCTTCCCCAAGGACAAATCAATTCGGGGTCAAGTATAGCTTGTACTTGGTTAACAAAAACTAAGCCGTTTAAAATCATTTTTGAGCTAACAATGAAAAATGATGAGAGGAAGCTTGTTCTTTTTCGTTCTTGTTGGTTGTTTGTGCTTATTTGTCTAGGTTTTCCGGATTTTGGAAGATTCATGGTTCAATATTGTGGAAGGACAAAGCAATGCCCACAATTTCCATTGATGGTCTCCATCTTTCTTCATACAGTGGGGAAAATCTATTATCTTGTCTTTACGAACTAAAATCTATCTTTTGGCATGTCCTTAGAATTTTGTTAAAGATTCCTATTTGGACCTTATTTTTAAACTTTGTGGAATAACGTTTCATTTTAGTTTGGGAAGGAAATCTTCGATATTGACTTGCACTTCACGCAACCCTAGTTTGAACCTTTTGAATTATCCTTTTTGTAAAATAGTGAAAATTTTTAAATTTTTGCTTACAATAAGACTCTCAAAAGGGAAGCTTAGTTTGGGGAAAAACACCACTTTTTGGTAATCCGTTGGTGAGAAATAGGAGTTAATTTTGACTTGACCGGGTGAAAATGCCCTAGCAGTTCTTTAAACCTACCTTTTGTGGGGCCAAGCTTTCACTAATCTATTGCTTTGGATTTTAAAAAAATGTGAAGAACAAGAGATGATCTGTAGTTAAATATATGTGTATTTGTTTTAGCAGGTTTATTTGGAAAACCTAATGCTTATTATGAACAATTTGTGTCTTTTTACTCCCACAAGCTCTTAACACACTATTCTTACGTGCTCTTGTTTAAATTTAACTAGGTCTATCAATATCTTTAGAAAAAGTCTTACATTTTGGGAAAGGAATTCATTTTTATGTAAGTAAGATTTTTGGTTTCAAATTTATAAGTTGATTTTCTAAAGTGAAATTTTCCTATTCACAAAATATTAATTATAAAAAAAGAATGCCCATTGAAGCATTTCTATGCAAAAGCATTATTTTTTCGTGCCAATGAAAAGCCATTCGCAATAATGAATGAAAAAGCTATATATAGTTTTAAATCGTTGGCGTATCCATGTTGAGAGTAGAATCGGATGGGGTTGAAATAAGGATTAAAATATGTAGTGGAAACAAGGTACGTAGGCATTAATCACCTGGGGAGCGCGGCTGGGTGATGATTGCAAACTAAGGGACTTTGGATTCTAGGCTTTGTAGGAAAAAGGTGTTGTCGCGATAACCCACAAACGTTAGCAGCGGAGTAGGGGTTCGAACTAAGAACACCGGTTGTTGATGCGATATCCTATTTGGGAGAAAGGCCTAAGTAGGTGTTCGAACTAAGAACAACATTCCTATTGCAAAAAAATAAAATAATTTATAGTATATTGAAAATAAAAGAATGGTTAAAAATTTCATTTTTTAAAATCAATTTATAAATTTTGTTTCCTAATCTTTTAGCTTTGAGATGAGGTTTATCTTTGTTATTAACTTTATGCTCATAAGGCTTATTTGTAAGCTTAATGGATTTTAAACTATGAAGATAATTGATCTATGGATGAGTTTAAAAAAGGAAGTACCCCCCCCACACATCTTAATCATTATTTATGCTGGGAGTGAAAAGTTCACAAGTTGTAAGGATATGAGCTTAAATCATTTGGACTTATATTGACAAGATTTGTTTAATAGCTTTGTTTTGTCTAGTGAAAAGTCAAGGGATGACGGAATTTTCTCTTTTGTGCTCTATTAAATTGGGAAGTAGCCTAATTCAATGAGCTGAAAGTTGCAAAAGTGCATGATTGCTATTAATGTGTTTCCATGAGAATAAATGTTGAGAAAAACGCTTAAGTTGTTTAAAAAAGGTATTCAATATAAAGTTGAAAACAGGGCATTTTGAAAACTTGTTAGTTTACAAAGTGTACACTTGATAACATTGCGTGAGGACACGACAATCCTTTAGTTTGGGGAATTTTGATAAGTGCTTAATTATACATATTAATTACCCGGGATTTTGCCAAATAAAAGCCAGAAAATGCCAAAAGGATAGAAAAATGTGTGCTTTTGTGTCTTTGGTGCAGGAGGTTTAAAAGACCAAAAGAAGCATATCAGTAAAAACCGACAAGAAATGGAAAAGACAAGACAAGAGTGAAGAATGAAAGAAAATCAAAGCCGGATCAGCCTGATACAAGAAATGAAGACCCAAATAAAAGTCAAAGGTTCAATGTTGACAAGTTTACAAAGCTTAAGGGTTCATTTGGATGATTTAAAGTACAAGTGCCAAAGTTGCTGAAGTGAGAAAGATGATTTAATAAAGGGAAAAAGGAAATAGAAAACAAAAGGGCTAAAGTTGACAACATTCAAAGTTCTTTTACACTACAAACTAAGGAAATGAAACAGTGGGGCCTTTTTTGCCCAATTACTTCAAGTTTTAAAACTAAAGTCGCGGCTTTTATGTTTACTTCTATAAAGCCCTTCCCAACAGACTTTCCCGCCAAAATCAACAAAACCCAACTTCCCTCAATAATCCTCTTCATCTGCTCCTTTTCACTTCCAGATTTACATCGTATTACACCTACTACACGTCATTCTATGACGTTTGGCAAACCCTTGATTGGATCCACAAACATCTCTAAGGGATCTATAGGCTAAATTCGAGTGAATGAAGATCAACGGCTTGAAAATGAAGAAGCTTTCATCCTTTTCTCATCTCTCATCTATATAAACTTGAATTTCAGAGTAGTTTTAGTTAGTAGTTAGTTTTTTTTAGAGTTTTTAAATTTTCTTTGTATTTTTACTTTGTGAACTGTTGCAATTAAGATTTTTTTTTAATCCTTTATTTTTAGTTGTACCTCTTGTACTTTCCATTTCTAAGCAATATAAGCTAGTTGTGTTGAGTTTGTTCTAAAATTTTCAAGTAATAAGCAGTTTTTGAGCAATACGCTTGAAATAAGCTAATTCTAGCTTATTCTGTTTTCTTAACTACTAAAGTTGTTTAATACTTATTAATAGCTTTTAAATACTGATTTTTGTTCATTAGTGTTCAACACTTTACATTTGCATTCAAGTTCATTTAAATTTTGGAAGCAACAAGGAGAGAATAAGCTAATATAGCTTATTGAGCTTTTAAGCTCAAGGTTTAGAGGCTTTGGAAGCCATTAGGTGTACATTCGTAAGCCACTCATTCAGAGAGAGTGGCTTGTGACTGAGACTACAAAAAACTCAGGTTTCATTTTCTAAAATTCATGTTAGCTTATACATAGCTTAATTCTAGTAGCTTATTTCTTTGTTTTCTTAGTACTTAATCCTGTTTAGTATTGTTTAGATTAGTTTAAAATGCAAGTGATTTAAACTTTAGTAGTTAGAATCCAATAAGCTCTAGTTACTTTAAATCTGTCATAGTAAGTAGAAGTAGCTAAGTGAGTAAGTAGTTTAATTCTACAAATAAGCTGTAGGATTTAGTCTTTAAATAGCTTAAGAAGGTGAATTCTAGTGTGAGTAGATAAAAGATTTTAGCTGCTTTAGCTTGAAAATAGGTTTTGAGTACAAGTTAGGTTAGACAGAATTTTCTAAGGAGTGTTTGGATTTAGGTTACTTTGACTTTTAAAGTCAAAACTATTCTGTCTAAATACTTCATTTAGCTGAGTTTAGTCAAGTTAATAAGAGTACAACAGGTTTTAAGAGTTAGTGTGAAGAATTTAAGAGTTTTGAGCTTAAAAAGATTAAGCTTGCACCAGGGCAGTTTTGAGAGTTAAGTGCTTTTAGATTTAAAAGACTTATGGCATTTTAGAGTTCACTTTGTGATAATGTACACTTGAATACATGTAATGGTTTAGTTCATGAGTTTTCAGAGGAAAGTTAGCCTGCATATTAAGTGTTGGTCATTTGCATCAGCAACAACAGTTAAAACTGTTGTTGCTATTCAATTTTCTAACTGTCCTTGAGCATTTATAATTAGGTATTAGAATTTAGAATAAAGCACATTTCTAGAATTCCATTAGCTTATTACATTTCATCATTTAGTTTTCATTATTCAGCTTTTAGACTAGCTTAATTTTCTACAAAAAGAGTATAGCAGCTTTTAGGATTTAGCTTATTTTCTATTTGATTTCATTTCTGTGTAAATCTTGAAAATCCTTTTATCTAGGTTAGTTTTAAATTCAAATAATGGCTTAAATTCAAAATTTCAGCTTTTTAGAATTAGAAATAAGCTGTTTAGCTTATTAGAAAAAGCTCAAAAAACAGTTATAGCCTGAACCTTGCACCTTTTAAGATTACTTTTCTTGTTATTCTTGTTGATACTTAGCTTATTTTTTTTCTAGATATCTTTAGTAACACATTGAGCTTTCACTTATCCTTCTTTTAGTTTGCAATTTCATCTTGGAAATAGTTGAATAAGCTAAGTTAAAAAGTTAGGAAAAAGCCCTAGTTTTCTAGTTGTAACAGTTTGAACAAGCTTTTTTCTAGCTTATTGAGTTGTTAAAAGTAGAAAGTGCCTTTTATTAAAGTTGTTTAGTAAAGTTCCTTTATAACTTTCATGTTTTAAGTTTTGCTTTTAATTTCATTTGTTTAAAGCCAAAATTCAGCCATAGCGTAGGGTCTTTTGTAATATTGGCAATACGTTGAAGGGTACCCGTTTTCACTGACAGTGTTAAATTCTAGTCATTTTACCCGCTCTACCCTTCTTTTCTTTTATTACACGTTTACCCTGGTTCTTTTTAGGAATAAAATAGTTTTAATATTTTGATTTTTAGTTTTAATAAAAATTAGGGTTTAGTTTGCTGATATTGGTATTTTCATTGGTTATGCACCCACAAAGAAAGCATTTCGAATTTACAACCGACGTACCAGACGAATCATTGAGACAATTCATGTAGATTTTGATGAGCTGACTGCAATGGCTTCTGAACACAGCAGTTCAGGACCCGCACTTCATGAAATGACTCCTGCAACAATCAGTTCAGGACTCGTGCCAAACCCTCCTCCTTCAACACCGTTTGTACCACCCTCAAGAACTGATTGGGATATATTGTTTCAACCAATGTTTGATGAATTACTCACTCCTCTACCAAGTGTTGATCTCCCAGCCCCTGAAGTCATTGCTCAAATTGATGAAGTAGTTGCTCCAGTTCCCGCTGAATCAACCGGATCACCTTCCTCAACAACAGTTGACCAAGATGCACCATCACCAAGTAACTCTCAAACAACACTTGAAACTCAACCTCTCGTCATTCCTAACGATGTTGAAGAAGACAATCTTGATATTGAAGTTGCACATATGGGTAATGATCCGTAATTTGGTATCCCAATTCCAGAAATTCCTTCTGATCAATCTTCATCTACGGATTCTATTCATATAATTGTGCATCCTGATCACCAAATTTCTGAACACAATAGCAAATGGACTAAGGATCACCCACTTGAAAATATAATCGGTGAACTCAAAAGACCAGTTTCCACAAGGCTGCAGTTACATGAGCAAGCTCTTTTCTGTTACTACGATGCTTTCCTCACTGCTGTTGAACCAGAGACGTATAAAGATGCTTTGACTTAATCCTGCTGGATCGAAGCAATACAAGAAGAGCTCAATGAGTTCGAACGCCTTGAAGTATGAGAGCTCGTACCCCGACCAGATAAAGTTATGGTTATTACTTTGAAGTGGATCTACAAAGTGAAGCTAGACGAACTGGGAGGCATTCTAAAGAACAAGGCTCGATTAGTGGCTCGTGGTTACCGTCAAGAAGAAGGAAATGATTTTGAAGAGTCTTTTGCTCCGGTTGCAAGATTCGAGGCTATAAGGATTTTTCTCGCATTTGTCGCTCACATGAACATGGTTGTCTACCAAATGGATGTCAAGACAGCGTTTCTGAATGGTAATTTGCGGGAAGAAGTATATGTTAGCCAGCCGGACGGTTTTGTGGATCTAGATAACCCAAATCACGTGTACAAGCTAAAGAAAGCTCTTTATGGGTTGAAACAAGCTCCACGCGCACGCGCGTAGTATGACATGTTGTCTTCGTTTCTTGATATCACATGAATTCTCCAACAGTGAATTAGTGGATCACTATCTATGTTCATCTCGTAATGGACGGCATAGAATTTACTTTGTACAAGTATATGCCGATGATATTATCTTTGCTGCATATAAACCTTAACTTGTGACTATTTGATAAATTCATGTGTTCAGAATTTAAGATGCAATGATTGGGCAAAAATCTCATTTTTCTCTAGGACTACAAAATTTTCAAAACTCCAAAGGCAACTTTTTAATCCAGTCAATTTTTGCCCTTTGAATCTTTAAAGAAATTCGGTTTTGACTCTTGTGACCCAGTGGATACTCCAATGGTGGAATTTTTTTCCAATGGATGAGGATAAAGAAGGGAAAGTTGTTGATCCGTCACACTATCGTGGCATGATTGGCACCCTCCTTTATCTCAGAGCCAGTAGACCTGACCTACAATTTGCTATATGCATGTGTGCCTGGTATCAGGCTAGGCCTACCGAAAAGCACTTACATGCGGTCAAAATGATCTTTCGGTATCTAAAAGGAACCGTCAATCGAGGACTATGGTATCCAAAGGATTCTTCAATTGCACTAACAGCATTTGCAGATGCGGATCATGCTGGTTGTCAAGATACACGCCATAGCACATCTGGTAGTATGCAGTTTTTGGGAGATAGACTTGTTAGCTGGTCATCAAAAAGGCAGAAAAGCGCTGCGATATCCAGTACGAAAGCTGAATATATTGCTATGTCGGGATGTTGTGCTCAAATTCTTTAGATGAGATCACAGCTTACTGACTATGGCCTTGGATTCAATAAAATTCCAATGTACTGTGATAACAAAAGCGCTATTGCCTTAAGCTGCAACAATGTTCAACATTCCAGGTCGAAGCATATAGACATCAGATTTCACTTTATCAAGGAGCATGTTGAGAATGAGGTGATTGAACTTTACTTTGTCAATACGGAGTATCAACTGGCGGACATCTTCACAAAAGCCCTTGCAAGAGAAAGAATTAAATTTCTTATCAACAAGCTGGGAATGCGGAGTTTTACGCCGGATACTCTGAAACAATTGGCAGATGAAGTTGATGAATAGTGGTGGTACCTATTCAAATATCCTGTAACATATGTATATTATTAAAAACCATAAAAACCAAAAAGATTTTTTATTTTTCAGAAAACTTTTATAAAAACAAAATACAAAAATATAAAATCTTCAAAACCAAAGAAAAATTAAAAAATGAGAAAAATATAAAAAGAGGTAATAACGGCATGTCTTCTGAAAATCGATAACATTTACGGTCTTAGAAATGTCATTCAATAATGATACGAGGCTGTAAATGAAGTTCGAGCAGAAGTTTCAAATGTTTTCAAAACATGCCAAATGGCTTGCTATTATTTCAGATAGCAACCTGGTCATCATCTTAAAGGCAAGTATTTCAAAAAGAAAACTTGACCTCTCAACGGGAATTTATTCTCGGGCATGGTCTACTTTATGACCATGCAAAGGCTTGTGTTTACTTTGCAACACAACCCGTGCTTCCTATATTTTCATGAGTGTACGTGTCAGTGCACTTATGTGTTAAAATAAGAGAAATCTTATTTCATGGTGTTTGATTTTCAAAAATAAAACATTAAGTCATCAGAAAATGCTTTTTCTAAGACAATTTGACCACTCAAACAATGACAACAGTTCTTTTAATAGAATACGGGTCATCATTTGAGGGGGAGAATGTGTCATCCAATAATCTTTTAAAACGGTCTTTCAAAATAAGTCATGGAATAAACGGATAAAGTTTTGGATAATGACGGATAACAATTTCAAGGGGAGTTAATTTATATTAACTACAAGAGCTTTAGATGTCATTTATTTAACTCTTTATGGACTTATTTGCAATTTGAGACTTAGTGAATTCAGGCCTTAAACTACATTCGATCAATATTGCCAACACCTCATAGTTTGTAAAAGACTTAGGAATGCTTGGAAATACTTTCATAGTTTTAAAAGCCTTGAAGTTGATTCTCACGGAATAGATTTAAGCTTATTAATTCTTCAAACACGATCTCACGTATATGTGCGTACAAGGTTTTGCTGATTCTGAGGTATCGAAACCAGCAAGGGGGAAGGAGTAGATGTATACTTGATAGTGTCTTTGGCCTTCTTTTGAGGTTAGCTTCTTTTGTCTTTTGAGGTTAGCTTCTTTTGATTTTAGGCCTTTTTGAATCTTTCGGGTGCACTATTTCAATCTCATGGTGGAAGAGACATCTCGTCATTAGTCAGTATGCATCATTTGAGTCCACAGGGGGAAGTGTTGGGAATATAATTATTTAAAACGTGAGAAGAGTTCTGTCTGATTCAATTAATATTTTACCTGACCGGTCAATCCCTAAGCTTATTCTTAAAAGAAGTAGATATATTTAATAGAAGAGGTACACATAGGTATGATGTTTCTTTTAGATTGTCAGTATCCTGTAGGAATAAATGTCTTCTTCCGAGACTTAGTTGACTTTGGTGTTAAAATTTATATCATAACTATCATGAAGAGAGAAATGCGCTCATCCGGGACTTAATTGACTTTGGTGTTGCGATATCAAATTCTTGAAAGGGTTAATTGTGTACCTCAAATATCTGGGCTTTATACATCAAGATTGCTTCATACTCGAAGTTCTGAATCTACTCAAGAAAGGATTGCTGGTTTAGGGGGAAGTTAAGACAACATCAACACTGACATCACCAACCTCACAAGCTCAAGTTACATATGTATCTGAATCTGTTTCATACTCGAAGTTTGAAGCAAAGACTTTCGTAACTTGGAAAGAAAGTTGAAGCAATGTCGAAGAGTGCTTGGACAGAGAAAGATCAGATTGAAAACTTCTTGAAAGAAAGAAGGTTAATAAGGAGCTTAGAAAAGGTCGTTGGTGGGAGATTGTACGAAGGAGACCTACGGCTGCTACAAAGGACCATATGATTTCATCATATGATGTTCTCATCATTCAGGTCAAATCTTTGTATATAATAAACATGTGAATTTGTATATATGTAGTGTAGACTTATGGTGATGATAAGGTTTGCTCGAGTATAAAATTTTCAAGAATTTCTTAGTAAATTCAAAAAATTTCAAATTATTGTACCCAGCACCATCTTATATACCCTCAAACATTGAGGGGGAGCATTAAAATGTTCCTGATAGATATTGTGTAACATTTTGTCCCTGAACGTTTAATCAATTGATATCCAAAATATCAAGGGATTAACATTTTGGATAAGGGTAGAAAATGTGATTAAACTGAATCTAACTTGTATTGGAATGTGATCATATAAAATGGACTCAATGCGCTCCAACACTTAGCATGTACTACGATTACGGTGCACATGTTAAGGGGGAGCTTTTAGTGATGATGAAAAACTTTCAAAGTGTAAATCTTTTGATATTTATATCAAACACTTTTATTGAACTTTTCAATGATTTTGGTTTTGATTGTGATGGAATACCCAAAAGACGGACCATGTACTTAAATTTATGAAGTTATACGGTAGTTAGGCATATGTATTCAAATCCCATGATCTAGCCAGAACCAGAGGGATCTACCCAGGGATATCCACTAGATAGTGTAGAAGTCCTTAGGTATGATACAAAAGGAGAAAAAGTGAGAATTAGGAATAATGCCGACTGAGATGGAGCTAACACTGGAATAAACCCAACAAGGTGTTAGTTATGAAGTCTCGGTAAGCATTGAAGGGGTTGAAGAATGAAAAAGAAATGTAAGTACTAAAAGGGTGTCAAAGAAAGGAAGCCTCCATAAATTATGCAGAAACCGGGTCATATACATAAATTGTCGGAAACAAATAAGTTGTTGTTGAATTGAAGAACAATCTTTGGAACTAGTGGACGCTGATGCACAACCCTCCCCTAAGCTACTCAAGGTCTCTCAACTGACTCGTGTTTAATTTTCTCAAGGATTACAGCATTTTCTATTTGACTTTCTCACTCCGAGTTAGTTGATATTAAAAGGTGCGTCAGCTCCTGCTTCGATTCACTAAAACCAGAGTGAAATATTGAGTCTAGAGCCAAAGAGATCATCCATAATCTCATTAGACACTTGTCAAAGTATGCTTGCTTTGGTCACACAATGTGAATAACAAGGATATCATTAACGAGTCCTACGTATTAATCTTGAGATTTTTCTAGAAACATTCGAGTGATATCATTCACATATGAAGATGAAAATCCTGCTTGAGCCAACATAAACAAGCTCTTGGTATGGTGACTTGTTCGGGATTCTATAAGAATCAAACTTGCGAAACTAAATGATATGTTGGTGTGATTCTATAAGAATTAAACTTTGTTCCGTATGAATTTGATGATTGATGATGAATTTTGAAATGATTAACACTCTCGATGTGTCACAAAACCACTTTAGCAAGTGACACGTCAATTGATTTTCAAATCAATTTTTTATTTCAATCGATAAGATAGTAACTCGATGGTTCACTCTTATCGTGCTGTCTACTTTGAGACGTTCCGATAATGAGAACATGTTGAGTACGATAAATCTAATACATATGTGTTAGAAAGATCCAATACTACAGCTGGAAATCCTGTCAAAGAGATTCTTCTTAAATTGAATCTACCTGATCACAGGTCGATCCTCACGAATTCGAAGGTTACTCCAACCAAACATGGGCGAATAACAAAGCCATATTCGTCCCCCCGCTTTATTGCTAACTGTTTTAATGCAGGATACTTAAATATGGAGGTGAAGGTACCTGATTCCAGATGACTCACAAGATTCATAACCACATGCTCATACCTGACCGACAACCATAAAGACATCATGAAAGCTCAAGTACACGTTTCAAGACTTCCGCTACTCTGATACCGTACGTCTTTCTTGAAGTGACGAAGTATTAAAGTCAAAGAATTTCAAAGAAGTTTCCGTCACTCTGATACCGAACGTCTTTCTCGAAGTGAAGAAGTGTTAAAGTTAAAGAATTTCAAGAAAGATGCAACATTAAAGCTTTTCAAGTCGACAAATCAAGAAAGGTATGAGCATGTCGGTCCAAAAGTCACAAGTTCACAAGATAGCAAAGTTTACAAGAAGGCGAAAAGAGATTATGCTTGGTTGATGGTCTCAAGATGCTCAAGATCACATATTCACTTACAAATCAAGCAAAAGGAACAAGCTCAAGCCTAAAGTCAATGATCACTATGCCATATTCACAAGAAAAAGAAAAGTAAAAGGATGCCTGCGAGCACAAGAACGAAGACCTTCATAGTATGCTAGGTTTAAGTTTTTGTAACATGAAGTGACATCCCTTATGGGGAGATTGTTAGGAATACGAAATTCCTAGAAAAGTCTCGGTCACTTCATAGATATCGGTAGATAGCTCGTATAACAATATTTGGAAACTTAGTGGGCTAGTTAGTCCAAGGCCCATGAAAAGCCCATGCAAGCCAAGGCCCAACCGGTCACTTACTAAGTATAAATACCCTCTCCACACATGGAGAGGGCATTGGTTCTCTTTGTAATTTACACATAGTTCAATCAACCATTCCATTTTTTCTTTTTTACTTTCTCTCTTAACTTTCTCTCTCTAGTTCATCACTTGTGTGAAATGAGTTTTCTTCAGTTTTCGTCGTGTTTTGCCTAATATTTGCATTTCTGCCAATTGTTCTGCAACATCAAGGTGAGTTCATAGCCTCGCATTTAATTCTTTTTATGTTTTAAAAACCCGCGAGGGAGATACATGCTTGTTTTATAAAATCGAACATAGGTGATTTTATTATGTGAACGTTGCTATGAGTGTTATGTTGTGGCCCTTCCTTCATGAACCATCAATCACCGTTAACTGGTAAACGCTAATGCAATAATAATAGATCTATTTTGGCCTAACGACCTCTCTGGCGTGTGTTCCTCGCGAGGTCATACAGAGACATATTGTACCCTGAGGAGCCACAGTCACCTCCCCCACTGGACTTTGTTCCTGAGCCGATGTACCCTGGGTACATGCCACAGGAGGATGAGATACTCCCAGCCGAGGAGCAGCCACTACCTGTTGCTGCTACCTTACCCACTGCAGATTCACCAGGATATGTTCCTAAGTCTGATCCGGAGGAGGAAGATGAGGATCCCGAGGAGGATCCAGCTGACTACCCTGCTGATGGGGATGATGATGATAAGGAGGACGAGGACGAGGATGAGGTGGAGGAAGAGGAGCATCCAGCTCCAGCCGACTCTGTCCCACCTGTACACCGTATGACCGCCAGGATATCTATCCGGGACGAGCCATCCATATCACTTCCTCCTAGGGAAGAGGTCGAGAGACTTCTTGCCTTAACCACCCCACCACCATTACCACTTACTCCATTATCATCTCCATTATCACAGATACCATCACCACCATTACCTATACCATCACCACCACCCAATAGCCCTACCCATATTGAGATTCCCGAGAGTTGTTTACCG
>BQNB010153321.1:0-15657 GCA_026074375.1 Tanacetum coccineum
TAGTTGGTGTGTTTACTTTTAACTAACATTAGTCACCACTGCTTTAACTTTTCAATTAAACTTAGAAAAGTTTATGGAAAAGAAAAGTTTTTGTTATATTTTTTAAAAAGAAGTCATGATCCGGTCGGGTTTATCAAACTGGGTCAACGAAAAACCGGCGGTTCAATCCGGTTCTCAAACAAGCAAAAACCCGGTCACATCCAGACCGGTCTTCGATCCGGTTCACGGTTCAACCAGTTCAACTGGCCGAGTCAACCCAGGTTTTAAAACATTGGTGCAAAGTATTTAAAAAGAGAAAATTTGTTAAATGAACCTTTTAGATACTAAAATAAAAAATGGAGCAAAATATTTTACCAAAATAAACTTTTCGAAAATGATGGTTAGATTTATGATATCTGTCATATCCTACGACTATTAATGTCATATCCTACGACTATTAATAAGAGTGCATGATGATATGGTATGCGTTTTATGCTATGCGCCGATTTATTTACATCTTGTGAAACACACTCTCTATGCGTCGTGATGCACTACTTATGCGCCATGATGCACTCCTTATGCGTTGTAATACTTAGTTTCTACTAGTAGGTATGTAGTTCCTACTGGTAGAGTAGTAGTTCCTACTGGCAGGTATATAGTTCCTGCTGGTAAGGTTATTATCATAGTTAGTACTGGTAGGCTAAGTTTAGTTCCTACTGGTAGAATACTTAGTCCTGGTATCTACTAGATTGTAGTTCCTACAAGGAGGTAAGTGCTAGTTTCCTACTGCAGGTAACAATAGTACCTGCTGGTAAGGTAATCACTAAATCATACGAATACTAAGGTAGACTAAGTTTAGTTCCTACTGGTAGAAAACATACCTTCAGTCATGGATAAAGTCAAATAGTATTCCAGGAAAAATTTTAGTTACAATAAATGCGATGAGTAATATGACAATTGAGCTAACATAAGCAAAGAAGATTTCATAAAGCATATCAATCGCAACACAAACAGATTAGAATAAATCCACGATTTAGTTTAGTTTCCTAATTATTTAGTCAATCATATTAAATACATTGACTAAGTATTTAATACAATTGTTGACTGGAATTAGTTGACTGTAATTAGTTTTCTTTGTAACGTCTTATGGTCTCTATTATATAAAGAGACATAGACTCGTAGATGAGGGGAGAAGGAGAAAACACAATTCTATTCTACTTATTCATTAATAGAAATCCATAGAGGATCATTGTTATTTAGTTATTCTCCTTTAACTCTATTGTTTATATTCCACATAAACTTTAGTTTATTGTTAGAGTCTCTCTTGTAGTTTGCTTGTGATTACATAAGTATTCTACCAACCTTAAAGGGCTCAAAGATCTATCTAGGACTAGACCAACAAGTGGTATCAGAGCCTGGTGAGAGTCTCTGTAAAAGAAGAACCTTTTTCAAAACAATTTCAGATAATCATCTCAAAAGCCTTAACAATGACTTCATCCTTAGCAGATGAATCACAAAACCATCCTGAAAAAACTCAAACACAAAATATCCAACAAATTGTTACAGCCACTGTCTCAAACAACAATGCAAAATTTCCTTACTTAAAGAAGGATGAATATAAGACGTGGGCCATGAAGATGGAGTACTGGATCATGAACAGTGATCACCATTTGTGGAATGTTGTTCTGAATGGGAACAGCAAAAAGAATGTTGGAAGAGATCCAAAGGGAAACATCATCATTCTTCCTCCTGTCTCTGCTGAAGAACAGATTGCTGTTCAGAGAGAGACCAAAGCAAGGACCTTATTGCTTCAGTCTCTCCCTGAAGATCACATGGCTGACTTCCATCACTTGGATGATGCAAGGGATATCTGGTTGGCTGTCAAAGCCAGATTTGGAGGTAATGAAGAATCCAAGAAGATGAGGAAGTCCATGCTGAAGCAGGAATTTCAAGAGTTTAGGGTCTCTGAAGATGAAGGTCTGCATAAGGGATATGACAGGTTTCAGAAAATATTGAGTCAACTCAATCAGCTTCAAGCAAAACCAGACAATGAAGATTGTAATATCAAATTCCTTAGAGCCTTGCCTTCCTCTTGGTCACAGGTAGCTATCACTCTTAAAGCAAAGGGTGGTCTAGACTATCTGAACTTTGATGACCTTTACAACAAGCTTAAGTCTCTTGAGATTGATATCAAAGGAGGCTCAAGCTATAAATCAAATCACAGTGCAGCTCCATCTCACTCAGCCTTTGTTAGCACAACTAGTGGTAATAACAAGATGTCATATGCTGAAACTTCGAAACAATCATCTTCATACATATCTGCATCACCAGGTTCCAATGTTTCACATTTTAACTCTGGTAATGTAATGGAAGATGTTCTCCATTCCTTTGTTGCTGAAAGTGATCAGCAGATAATTTATGAAGATTTTGATCAGATTGGAAAACTGGATTTGGAGGAATTGGACATCAAATGGCAAATGGCAATGTTATCTGTTAGAGTTAACAGATTTGAAAAGAAGGCTGGAAGGAAGATGAATTTTAACAACAGGGATGCTGCTAGGTTTGATAAGAAGAAGGTCAGATGCTATAAGTGTTCTCAATTGGGTCATTTTGCTAGGGAGTGTACTGGCAAGCAGGTGGAATCCAATGCAAGGTACTCTGCATTCAAGATTAAGGAATTGGAACAAGATAAGCCAGCTGATCCCAAAGCCTTGCTATCTGTTGATTCAATGGTGAACTGGTCAGATCATGAGGAGAGTGCTGATGAGAATGCTTCTCAAGTATATGGCATGATTGCTGGACGTGATGATGAGGATGAGGTTGCTGGTGAATTTGCTCTCATGGGTGTCACTTCTCAGGTACAAACTTGTCCTTTTGGTTGTCATGATAAATATGCTGAACTTAAAAAGGAATTTGATGATTTAGAAGTTCAATATAAGGAATATTATATTCAAGTTCAGGCATATAAAAATACCCTTAAAACTCTAGAACAACAAAAGGCATGGTACCAAAGTAATCAGTTAGCTTATGAGGAAAAGGTTAAGGTTTTGAAAAGAGATTTAGAAAATACAACTAACTTGTTAAAATATTCTGAAAGTATAAATAATAATGTAAACTTAGAAAAACAGGAGTTGCAGACAAAGCTAGACAATACTTTGGCCAGATTCGCTAAATGGAAAGAATCGTCTAAAAACCTAGCCAAATTAGTTGATAGCTCTATGACTGTTAAAACAAAGCTTGGGTTGGGGTATGGAGATTACATAGGGGAAGATGAAATATATTATCCAACTATGCCAAGTATTTTTGATACAACCCCTGAAGATGTGGATGGTAACTCAAACCCTGTTAGGTTTGTAAAAGAGGGAGCAATGAATGCTGTTCCCCCACCTATTACTGGGACATTCATGCCTACCTCCATCCACTCTGACTTTGATGAATCATAAATGACTTATGGCAAAAATTCAAAATGGGACCAAATCTGAAACTAATTCTAATGACATTGTATCTTGTGCTTCCAGTGAAAAGTCCTCTGACAAAAAGGACCAATGACTTTTGCCTCATGGTGTTCAAGTGACAAGTCATCTTCACCCAAGTCTGTTGAATCAAGTGTCTTCTCTCCAAGAGTAGCTGAGTCTGAATCCAATTTAAAAATAGCTGCTCAAGAAGACATTTCATTTAATAATAATACTCCTTCTGTTTCTTCTGTTAAGGATGATAAACATTCTAGTTTTGGTTGTAATAAGAATGGTTTAATAAGACATTGTTTATGAACAAACGTTTCTGGTTCTAGCAGTTCTTGTTTTGTTTGTGGAAGTTTTTTCATCTTATTAAAGACTTGTTGATTTTTATGACTAATAAGATGGGTGTTTATAGTGTGCAAAGGGAATCTAGACCTATGTGGAACAATGTTGATAATATTCCCCCATTTATTTCTCAAGCAGCACATGGAAGGTCTGGCAATGTTACATTTCCTGCTGGTAGTGTAAATGTGCCAGCACCTATTCCTACTGGTAGACAAAATAGACCAGCACCTGTTCATGCTGATAGACCTTTTCCTCTTGGCAGAAGAAACTCTGTCTCAGTTTTTGCTGGTTGGAGAAACAATGCTGCTAGACCAATGCTCCAGACTACAAGCTCTTCCTTTTTTTAGGAATTCTAGTAGGCCCTGTTTATTATGACCAGACTCGCGCATTATGGGTGAGGGAAGATGGGGAACTGCTGTTAAGTCCTCAGCAGGTTGTTCTTGGAGAGACAGTAGACCATATTTGCAAAGGGGATCCAAGAACAATGTATGATCACCCCAAATCTAATGTTAAACACACTCTTAATTGACACCACCCCCTAGTCATTCATACACCTCATAAAACCTCTCCCTGGCCGCCCCCCCCCCCCTCTCCCAAAGAAAACCAAATTAGTTGGTTGAATTTTTAACTTTGTCCCCGTAAACTCCTTTCTAAAACTCACAACAGATCTCCCCCCCCCCTACCCCCTGCTTCTCCCCCCAATGTATCTAATGTTGTTGTATTGTTTATTGTAGGAAAATCCTTTTAAAAATAAAGATTTAGGTATTGTAGATAGTGGGTGTTCAAGAAGCATGTCTGGTAACAAAGAAAGATTAGATAACTTTGTGTCCCAATGCTTAAAATTCACACTGATAAAAATGTGGCTGATTTATTGATCAAAGCCTTTGATGGACCAAGATTCAATTATTTGGTGGTCCACATTGGGATGCTCAATCCCTAAGTGCTAGGCTTGAGGGGAGGATTTGAGTCCAAGGGGAGGACTGTTGGTGTAAAATTTTCTAAAAAGTTGGTTTTTTTGTTGTTTTTAAAAATAATAATAATAATAATAATAATAAAATAAAAAAAATATTTACCACTTAGTAGTTGTATTTTTCTCTTGGTAGTTTTAACTTTTTCTACTAGTAGTTTTAGTTCCTCTTGCTTGTCTGTCATTAGTTCATTCTGATAGTTAGTTTTTCTTTCCATTTTCTTGTATATATTCTACCTTTTTGCTGTGTCCAAACTGTCTTTTGTTATATCACTCTCTTTTGTGTAGTTTGTCTTAAATGGTTTTCACTTTTTGTTTTAGTAACAAGTGTTTTGTTACAAGGATTTTGGCAACTGACAAACTTTTGCAAACTGTTCAAATAAGTTTTGAGTCTTTGGTGTGCAAAGTTGTTTTTGTTTCAGGCACATATGGTCTATAAAGTAAACTATTTTCAGGGTTTTGGTGTTGGTTACCACCACACAACAAATGGTGTTCAACTCACCATGTCTCACAGACAAGAAAGAGTTGATTCACCATGAGGGTACGGCTCTGGTGTGACTTTCAAATCCGTTGATAGCTTTAATAGTTTGCTCAAAACTATAGGGTATTTAACTCACACATGCTTCTTTTGCTGAGAGTTGAAATGGTCATCAATCCACCATGGATAATGCCCTTATTGGGAACCAAAGGATTGGCTAGTCCAAATGCAAACGGCTTTTGGTAAAGACTTAACAAATCCATTGATAGCTGACAATTTGCTAAAAATTGTAGGGTAATCAACTCACCTTGTTATCACAACAAAGAGGTGGCTAGTCCTGAGCAAACGGCTACAGGTAAAGACATCATCAAATCCGTTGATGGCTGTGATGATTTTCCAAAAATCATTAGGGTATTTCAACTCACCTTCAATTCACGTTCTAAGAGTTGGACTGGTTACTAGTTCACCAGGGTGACGCCATGATTCCACCAAAGGACTAGCTAGCCCAATAGTGAGTAGCTACTTGGTAAAGGCTTATCAAATCTACTCTTGTAGCTGAGGTGGTTCCAAAGTCTGTTGCTGGTTCAAGTTTTCCTGCTGCTTCTTCAACGTTGCTGCCTTTTGATGTTTCAGTTCAACAAGACTTTTGATGTTCGGTTCCAACGCTATGAAGACCAATCTGCTTGACACAAGATCTGCTCAATGTTCAATGCTCATCATCATTAGTCTCTTGAAGGTGTTTGTATGAAGAAATACAAATATGTGCAGAAGTTTCATGTGTTCAAGTCAAGACTCAAGCAGATTGGATGTTGCCGTAAAGTTCATATTTCAATCCTCAAGGTTTAAGTTTGAAGATCTATCTAGAAACTGGAAATTAACATAGTCAAATTCCAGTTTAGGGGAGGATTGTTAGGAATATTTGTAATACTTAGTTTCTACTAGTAGGTATGTAGTTCCTACTGGTAGAGTAGTAGTTCCTACTGGCAGGTATATAGTTCCTGCTGGTAAGGTTATTATCATAGTTAGTACTGGTAGGCTAAGTTTAGTTCCTACTGGTAGAATACTTAGTCCTGGTAGAGTCAAATAGTTATTCCAGGATAAGATTTTAGTTAGTTAGAGATGAGGATATGCATGAGCTAAATAAGGAAGATATTCATGCATATCAATCTCACGCGTTTTTAGTAAATGCTGATTAGGGTTTCTCCACTATAAAGAGAACCAACTGCTTAGGGAAATGGACAGATCCAGAAAACACATTTCATCTTGTTAATTAATAGAATCCATTGATGGATCTTTTAGTTTTATTAAGTTGTCTTCTTAATTGTTGTGTCTATATTCGCATAGACTTTAGCTTTCTTAAGCAAGAGTTCTCTTGTGATTAGCTTGTGATTACATAGGTTAATCACCATCCTTAATAGGCAGTAAAGATCTATCTAGAGTGGGATCCAACAAAACATATTTAGATTGATAAAATCATTCAAGGATTAAACATGCAAATAGGATAACAATTATTATATGTATGATAAACAAATACCACGTATCTTCATTCATCATAATGTAAAAATTGTCTTATAAACTTAATTATCCACTACAAATAAACAAGATTACATAATGACTACCAGCTGGGAAACATCCTATTTATTTCTTATATGGGGGGGTTCGTTCCTCGGATTGCTTAGAAAATGGCAAGGCCTTAGTAAAAGGATCTTTTTTATTTTTTTTTTTTTTTTTTTTTTTTTTTTTTAATATTTTTTTTTTTATTCTTTTTTCTTTTTAATTTTTTTTTAAGCTAAATTATCATCTATGTGAACTTTTTCTATCTTAATGTCGCCAAATTCTATAACTTCACAAAGATAGTGAACTTTGGCATGATAATATCTAGCACCTTTAGTGACTCCTGATTCATTAGCTATAGTAATGGCTCTAGTATTGTCACAATACATCTTTATGGGTTCTTCAATTATGAGAACAATGCCCAGCCCAGAAATGAATTTCCTAACCCAACCCGCCTCTTTAGAAGTGTTTGAAGCAGTTATATACTCAGCTTTTGCAGATGAAGATGCTTTGCTTTGTACTCTTCTAGTCAACAACACCTCCATTTAAAACGAATACATATCTAGTCTGAGACGTAAGGTCATCAGAATCTGTCAGATATCCAGTATCAGTGTAGCAAGAAACCCTAAGCTCTCGTTTTATATCACCTTTGTAAACAAGAAACATATCTTTAGTATTACGAAGATACTTTAGAATTTTCTAAGCAGCAGTCCAGTGAGGTCGTGGAATTTGTTGAAATCGGCTGGTTATATTTCTGAGCGAACGAACATACAGGGCGTGTGCATCTCACAAATACATAATAGTCCCTTCTAACCGAAGCTTTTGGTACATTCGACAGGTGCTTGATCCTCTGATGGTGTTGATAGCACCTGGAGGTGACTTAATTTTATCTTTTCTTGCATGGGGATACTTCCACGCTTGGAATTCTTCATGTAAAATCTTTTTAATATTTTCTCAATATAAGCACTTTGACACAAACCAATTAAAGTCCTTGATCTATCTCTTAAGATCTTGATTCCAAAAATATATGCAGCTTCCCCTAGATCTTTCACAGCAAAACACTTTCTAAGGTAGGATTTTACATCTTGTAACATTGGAATGTGATTTCCCATGATCAATATGTCATCAACATATAATATTAGGAAAGTGATATTACTCTTACTAGCTTTCATATATACACATGGCTCATCATGATTTTGAGTGAAACCAAATTTCTTAATTTCATCATCAAATCATTTATTCCATTACCTTGATGCTTGCTTTTCATAAATGGAACGCTTGAGCTTGCATACTCGGTTTGGATATTTTGGATGGACAAAACCTTCAGGTTGCACCATATAGACCTCTTCTGAGAGAGGTCATTAGGAAGCAGCTTTGACATCCATTGCCAATCTATAGTCATACACCGCATCTAATGGCTATAAGAATCCTAATAGCTCTAATGTCTGCAACAGGTGAGAAGGTTTCCTCATAATCAATCCATGGGGTTTGAGTATAGCCCTTTGCCACAAGACGAGCTTTATAGGTGTGTATAGCTCTATCCATGTCGGTCTTTTTCTTAAAGAGCCACTTGCTACTAACAGTTTTGCCATTAGGAGGAAGTTTGACTAAGACCCAAACTTCGTTGTCTTTCATGGATTTCATTTCCACATTCATAGCATTAAGCCATTTATCAAACTCAGGGTCTAACAATGCAGCTTTATAGTTAGCGGGTTTACCGAGATCCCCTAACGCATGTTCCTCAGCATCGATGTATAAACACATACGATTTGTGAGACGTCGTGTCCTTGTGGACCTACAAATGGGAATGATATCACTTTGAGGTTCATCAATTTCTAGATCATCCTCTTTATGATTTAAGCTAGTGTCTATAGAAAGATACGTATCTTCTTCTTGAATAATTTCAAGATCTTCTAGACTCCCACTTGCTTCTTGATTTATAAGACTATTCTCTAGGAATTCAGCATTCCGAGCAACAAGGACTTTGTTCTCGGGTGGGTAGTAGAAAGAATAACCCATTGTTTCCTTTGGGTATCCTATGAAGATACACTTAATAGACCTGGGTTCTAACTTGTCAGGCTTGGTAAGAGTATCTCGCTTAACAAGTGCCTCACAACCCTAGACTTTTAAGTAAGACAGCTTAGGGGCTTGCCCATGCCATACTTCGTATGGTGTCTTTTCAACCTTCTTAGTTAGAACCATATTGAGAATGCGTGCAGCAGTCTCAAGAGCATAATCCCAAAAGGACTTTGGAAGAGTTGTTTGACTCATCATAGATCGAACCATATCTAGTAGGGTTCTGTTTCTCCTCTCCGACACACCATTGTGTTGTGGAGTGTAAGGAGGAGTACGATGGGCGATAATCCCATGATCCTTGAGATGATCCAAAAACTCTTGACTCATATATTCGCCCCCACGATCAGAACGTAGCGATTTTATGGTCTTACCGAGTTGATTTTCTACTTCCTTTTGAAACACTTTGAAAGTTTCAAACACTTCATGTTTATGCTTTAACAAGTAAACATAACCAACGATAAAGTCGTCAGGCTAGTGACGAAGTAGTTTGCTCCTTGTCTTGACATGATCTTAAAATTGGCCACATACATCGGTGTTAATAACAAAGTCCAATAAGTCTTTTGGCCCTTTCCACTTGATGTGTGTAAAGTTTCCTTTCCATCTTTCCAGACATACAAGGGATGCATTTTTCAAAAGCCCTAAGGTCAGTTGAATTAAGAAGTCCACCATGTTGCAACTTCTTAATGCATTTCTTGCTAATGTGTCCAAGACGACAATGCCACAAGAGAGCAGAGTCCAAGTCTATATTGGCTCTTTTGTTGCTTACAGTATATATAGAACTTTCATTTGCATAAGATTAGACCAAATCAATTCAAAAATACCATCCCCTTGATGCTCTAAAATAAACCATGTTAATCCTAGAAACTTGAATTGTATTATTCACGAAGCGGTTAATAAAACTATCTTCGTACAAACGGGAAACAAGAATTACTCCTCTAGCAATAGAGGGAGCATAATGACAATTGTTCAAAACAATCTCTAATCTACTCGGGAGACATAAATAAAAAATGTCATTTGCTTCAACAGCTTCACGTTGACTATTGCCCACGTACAAGCTAATGGCCCTCGGCTTCAGTTTCCTACTTGCCCTTAGACCTTGCGTTGTATTACAAATATAAGTACCACAACCCATGCATAGATCCCTAAGTCTATTTAAGGAAAGTATGAGTTTCTAATAGTGAAAGATACCTAAACCACTAGCTCCAGAGGCTGCGTTCTTTTTCTTCTTCGGCAACTCAGCTAAATACATAGGACAATTCCTCTTCCAATGTCCTGTCTTACCACGCTCATGACATATTGAGTCCTTGACAGGATCTTCCCTCTTGGTGGAATGGGAATCTTGGCTTGGGACATATCAGCTATTTTTTCCCCTTCCCTTGATTTTGTCCCCTAGCAGCCATATGGGGTTGCGGTTTTTTGTGCTTGTTCACTTTCTGGACCTTATCGGCTCGAATAACATGTAGAGTAGGAGCGTTGTTTTTGGGCAGAGTTTGCTCATGGAGCTTTAGCATAGCATGCAACTCATTAACTGTCTTCCCCAGGCTATGCATATTATAATTCTGCACAAAACTATCAAATTCCTTGCATAGACTGATCAAATCCAGACTCACTGCAAGACCAAGTGTCACAGGGTGGCCCAAACGCTCTAGATTGTCTATATAGCTCTTCATTTTCAAAATGTAAGAGCTGACAGACTACCCTTCTTCCTGCTTGCAAGAATGAAAATCTCGCGTAGTCTGAAGAATCTCCCGCTCTGCTTGTTGAGCAAACAGAGTTTTTAACTTCTTTAGCATGTCATTAGCATGGAGGTTTTCCAGATTTCGTTGGATCTCTGGTTCCATGGTCATGAGCATAAGTCCAGCAATCTCTTTTGATCCTTTAATCCATGCATTATGAGCTGTAATGATTTCAAGAGCAACTTGCTGACCCTCTGGAGCTACAGGAGCAGGAGGAAGTGGCTGCTCTAGGTAATTCAACTTATCCTCAATTGATAGTACAATCCTAAGTTGTCGATACCAATAATTAAAGTTGGGTCCAGTCAGTTTTTGTTTCTCGAAGAAACCCCTGAAGACCGAATTGTTAGCTGACGAGGTTGTCATCTACAATTAGAAAAAGTTCAAATATTAGTATTGTCGATAATTAAATTCTTAAAAGAATTAACTACCCAATTAATTACTAATAAGACTAAGATCCAACTTGCTCTCCCACTTATTATAGAAGGTCTGACCAACGTGTAAACAAGTAGGGCAAGAGGTAAGCGACGAGCGTTAATTGCATGAAATACAATTCTTAGATTTATGAGACCGATGACATTAGTAACTCATATAGTAATGTCAAAAGCATATTTGGTCTCATCTTATGCCTCGGGTCCGAGGTATGACCAGGTAACTCGATTTAAGTCCACCAAAACAGAACGTGCAAAAATTGACAAAGGTCTGACCAATGAAAAAAATTCGCCATGGGTTGGCAAGGCCCTGAGGTCTAACCAGAGAGGTCAAGCCAAATGCACGTGTTCTAGCTTTGGCTGGCATAGCCTTAAAATTTCATATAAGGATATACACATAAATGTGACAAAAAACGTGTACAAGAAGCATGCAAAACAACTTATAGCACAAAGTTAAGAAAACATTTTGTTGACCTTTTTGGTATAGACATCATTTTGTCAAATGTTCTCGGTAGCTCCATTTTGGACGTACAAAGAAGTGGAGAAACAGGTCAGCGCAAAGCTTGTTGATCCCAGTCTGAATAGATCTTTCTAGCCTGTTAAGGGTGGTAGTCAATCTGGATAGATCCAAACTAACTACAAGAGAAACAATGATTATGAACAATATAAGTTATGCGGAAACTAACTTATACTGCTAAGAAGAACAATGAATAAAACAGAACTTTGATTACTATTAATCTGCTAGGTTACAGAATACTAACTATAAATATTTGTGAAACTTGTATATCTAACTAGTGCCGTAGGGTTCCTTTTATACACAAGGAAACCCTAATGGACTTACAAAACGCGTTAAATGATCATGCATATCTATTCCTAATATATCTCATGCATATCACTTAAGCAGTACTATCTATATATGCTAGCAGTACTAACTTATTACTAACAGTACTAACTCTACTACCAGTACTAACATATATACTGGCAGTACTAACCAATTAATACTAACAGTACTAACTCAGGAAAACATAATTCCTAACAATCCTCCCCTAAACATGATGTTCACTTGTTAACCTTCATGTTTCTTCAGTTTGAGCCTTTTGAACACCTGGAGGATGTATCCAAATACACTGCTTACTCTTTAATAGTTTCTTTAATGAACTTGAGCTCTTTTGTTACTTTGTAAACTTGAAATTCTTTAGCTTCTAGTCTTTGTCATCATCACAGCATCTCAGCAACTCAGTAACACCAACTAAGTTGGCCTTGTAGTTTTTGGAAAACTACCAGCCATAAACGAATTTGATGTTTCTTTACCAATAGCCGTTTGCTTTGGAATAGCTAATGCTTCATTATAACAACATGGTGCATTGATAACCATATAGTTTTGAGTAAACTATCCAACATAACGATTTGAGAAGTCTTACTCAAGCCGTTTGCTTTGGACTAGCCAACTCTTTACTAAGAATCATGGTGAGTTGAGAATCATATAGTTTTTGGCAAACTATCAGCCATTAACGAATTTGAGAAGTCTTTACCAGAAGCTGTTTGCTTTGGACTAGCAAGTTCTTGATGTCTGTTAGACATGGTGACCTGATAACCATTTTTTGTGTGGTGATGAAACCAACACTTAAAGATCCTTCTTTCCTCCTCATGGCTTCCAGCTTCATCAATTTGCTTTTAAATGAATCTAAGCAGATCATAAGCACTATCACTTGTAGACTCAGCTATCAACTTCAAGGACATCATCCTCTTAAGTGTTTCTTTTATGAGTGGATATTTCCTCTCTGTAAGCATATGAATCACAATACCATCTTCTAGTGTTAAAGTATGAACCCCACAATTCTTATAGAAATTCCAGCTCTTAATATTCCATCTTTCTTTATTCTGCCAGAGTTCATCTTCTGCATTTGCATCAAACATTGTCCTTAAATCTCCCCAAAGAACTAGATCAACACCTTCTGGAGTAATTGTTTCAAACCTCTGCATCACCAGGTTATATAACTCCACAAGATCTAGCCTATCAAATCTTGTCACCATTTTAGAAAAGGTCTTAATCCATCTAAGCTCCACCGAAGCTTAAAAATCCTGTAGTAATACCCTCTGCCCATGTCTTCATAATGATAGAACTTTGATTCCCAGTTAATAATTGGAAATCTCTTCTCTAGGACTTCATATTCTATTATTCCTTCTTTATCTAGAACTATTTTCAGAAAAGTCTTTAGATCCTCTTCTTCTTCAAGGTCAAACTCTGTCTTCTTCCTCTTAGACATTCATTTCATTCTTAGACATCCTTTTCTCTTCTTTGAAACATCTGAAACTTTTTCACTGCTTTCTCCTGCATCTTCCTTGTTCATACTTTCAATCTTAGTACTATTAGGTTCTTTGAGAACCTCCTCCTTCTTTGAAGTATCTTCCCTAAGCTCCTTCTTTGTAACCACCTATATTCTTTAGATATGTCATCATCAAATTCCTTAGTTAAGATTTAGTTGGTGGTCTACTTCTAATCTCAGTAGCTCTTTGTGCAGCTCTGAATTTTCTTTGTGCAGCTATTGTTTTAGCCAAGAACTTTGCTCTTTCTTCAATTATGTACTCCTTTCTTTATTCCTATTGGAGCTTGGCTGCAAACAATGCATCGGCATCAATGCCTGCTTGGACTTCATCAAACATTTCCATTATAGCAACTCTAGAATCTTCTTCTTGTGTTGCTTTATCTTCTTGTATTCTTGCAATCTCAGCCAATTCTTCCTCATGTAGCTTGTGAGCCAATTCTTCACCTCTCTCAATCTGATCTATCCCTTGATCTTTTCTCTTTATCTTGACAGGTTCTTCCTCAACTAGGATACCCTTTCCTTTGTCTTTAGGATCTATGGATGGAAGTGGTTTGAGTGTTGTTATTGATCTCACGGGTCTTGAAAAATCTTCAACATCTTTAAATGCCACTCCTTTTTCCTTGGATTTCTCTTCTTTCATCTTTATCAAAGTTTAAGCCATAGTAATATCTTCATCATCAAATATACTTGTTGTTGTAGGAGGAGTTCTAGGCTCAACAACACTAACTTCAGGATCAGCAGTACTAACTGTGCTACCTCCTTTTTCACCACTACCCTTGTCTTCAACAATTACTTCAGTATCAACATCCAAATTAAGCTCCTTAGTCTCATTGCTTTGCCTCCCCTCATTCACAGCTTCCTTTGTTTCCATGTAGTCCATACTATGAGCTAAATCAGCATCAAGATCATCAAAGGCATCCAGAGTTGGTTTTGATTTGACATTTTTCCTCCAAAAGCAACAGAGCCATAATGTACCCAAAGCATTTTGCAATGATTGCCAGAATATGGATGTGAAATGACTGTCACGATCCGAGATGATAGAGATTGGTACGCCATGTTGAAGAATACTAGTAATCTTAAGATCAAACCAAGAACAAGAGTGAGATGTGGGTTGGGATGTTAGAGAGAACTTGGATGGAAAATGGATGAATGTATTAATGAAGTGTAATGGAAAAATGGAACAACCAACCCTCTCCAAGACTAGGAGAGGGCCTATAAATAGTCTACCATGGCCGGCCATGGGCTTGGTTGGGCCACCCATGGGCCTTAGGCCGGACTAGAGAGCTAAGACCTGTTACAACTTGGAAGTGACCGACACTTTTCGTGTTTCCAACAATCTCCCCCTAAGGGAGGTCACTCCAATTTACAAACTTTAAACCTAGCATACTATGCTTTATCCTTAGTCTTTAGCTCGTACTCTTGACTTTCTCTTGTGAATATGTTGTAGTGATCATTGACTTCTTGGATTGAGCTTGTTCCTTGAACTTGTATTTGACATTGTGATCTTGAGCATCTTGAGATCATCAACCAAGCACAATCTCTACGCCATCTTGTAACTTTGCCATCTTGTGGACTTGCGACTTCTGGACCGACATGCTCATACCATTCTTGAAAAGCTTTAATGTTGCATCTTTCTTGAAATTTCTTTAACTTTAACACTTCGACACTTCTAGAAAGATGTGTGGTATCAGAGTAGCGGAAGTCTTGAAACATGTACTTGAGCTTTCATGATGACTTTATGTTTGTCGGTCGGGTATGAGCATGTGGTTATGGATCTTGTGAGCCAGCTGGAATCAGGAACCTCCACCACCATTTTACATAGCCTGCATAAAACAGTTAGCAATAAAGCAGGGGGACGAATATGGCTTTGTCATTCGCCCAGGATTGGTTGGAGAAACCTTCGGATCCGTGAGGATCGACCTGTGATCAGATAGATTCAATTTAAGAAGAATCTTCTTGACAGGATTTCCAGCTGAAGTATTGAATCTTTCTAACACATAAGTATTAGATTCATCGTACTCAGCATGTTCTCATTATCGGAACGTCTCAAAGCAGACAGCACGATAAGAGTGAACCAGTGAGTTACTATCTCACCGATTGATATAGAAAATTGATTTGAAAATCAATCGGTGTATCACTTACAAAATTGTTTTTGTGACACACCGAGAGTGTTTATCATTTCAAAAATTCATTAACAATCGTTGATCCATTTCCTGGAACAAGTTTGATTCTGTTAGATATGAGTAAAAGACTCGGTCACCCCGTATATTTATTATTTATAATAGTTCGTAGTTTAATAGTTAATAGTA
>BQNB010153322.1:1055-15657 GCA_026074375.1 Tanacetum coccineum
TTTAAACTTGTAAACTTTTGAAAACAGTCTCAAAAGAGCTTAATTACTTAAGCCAAAGTTTGTCAAGTGACAGCAACCCATAACCTTCCATTTTTAACCCATTTTGGGCTTATCCCAAACACCCCTTTATTTCTTAAAAAATGGATTTTAAAGTTATAAAGATTGGTTTAGGCATAAATTTTAAAAGAACAGTGTCAAACAAGCATAGTTAAGCACTAAAGAGTAAAAAGCAAAAGCAAATAAACAAAATAAGACATAAATAAGCTGAAAATAAGCTTGCTACAGTAATTTTTAAGCAAAAATTTAAAAAGAAAGCTTACCTTGATCCTTGCTCAAAACAGGATAAAATGAACCTAAATAAGCTCTAAAACCTACCTAAGCTTATAAATAAGCTAAACTAAGCATACCAATGAGCCATCCATTTTTGCTCATTCATCCTTTATCAAACAGTAACTTTTCTTTTTCCTTTTTAATTTTTCTTAAACTCTTGTATTAAAGTTTGGAAATAGATTAAAAAGAGCTTATATTAAGAGCTTATATGATATTAAAGAAGTACAAGTAACTTAGAACACAATATTAAAAACCAACTGAATTTTCATTAATCTTCAAAATAAAAGTACATAAAAGTTGGACTAAAACTTAAAAGCTGAACTTAAAGAAAATTACACTAAAAACTAACTCTTAAAAACTCTCTTTTGCCTCCAGGGCTTACAAAAGCTTTTATAGCAAATAAGCTAGGGTTTGGGTCTTGGTCTTCTCTTGTCTTCTTCCTGGGTGTGCTTCTTTGTAGACACATTTGAGCTGTGTGCTTGTTGTGAGAGTGGACTCCAAAGCAATCCTAGCCCTTGATTTTGAGTAGTGCCCACTCAAATTATATCAACCATTGATCCGAGCTGAGGGATTTTGGATTGCCAGCTTGGCACATCCATGTGGGGGGTGGGGTTTGTGAGAGTGAAGGGTTTGGAGTGTTGTGGGATGGTCAACGAGGCTTGATAGGTGACAGGAGGTGGGGTATTGAGTTTGGCGGGAAATTGATGAGGAAGATATACAGTAACTCAAAACCAGGGGTGAAGTTTGGTGATTTGTCACATATAGTCCCTCAAGGTTATATCTCTTTTCGCAATTTCAGTCCCTGGTTAATGAATGTTTGGGGACTTTGACAGAAATAGTCCCCCAACGTTATATTTGAATTGCACCCAAGGTCCTTGTGAGTTATAGCTTTGGCTGTTTGGCAGAATTGGCCCTTGTGGTTAATACTTTGGTGAAATGGCAGTTTAAGCCCTTCACAAGCATTTTCTTCATATTCTTTCTTTAATAAGTTAGGGATTTGGCAATTTTGGCCCCTAAACTTATTTTTCTTCACTTTTTGACTTTGGATTTGTCGGGGTTGACTTTGGTTGACTTTTTCAGACTTGGGCTTTGTCTTGACTTTGTCTTTTCCACGCTTTTCCATTCCGTGTCCGGTTTTGTCGTTTTGGCTTCGTTTTTCGTCCTTTTCTTAGATATCCGTTCCTGCACAACACAATTAGCAAAACAAGCATATATTTGGTATTTTAAGTCCGTTTTTGGTTATTTTAGCTCGTTTTTAAAGGTAAAAGGTATGTGTAATTAAACACATACCAAAATCCCCCATACTAAGGTATTGCCGTGTCCTCACGCAATGCTATGAAGTAAGCATTTAGAAAACTAAGAATCTCAATCACCCTCGACTAATAACCTCGAAAAGTAGCTAAGTGTTCATCGAGGAAGTTAAAGACTCATAAGTTTTGAAAATCCCCGTCTTTACCATTTTTTATATATACACCTATTCCTACACATCTTTTTGTATTTTTCATTTTTCATATTAATCAACTAACTAGAACGTTTGACTTTCGTTATTTAATAACTTTAAGGGATCATAGAACAAGATGCATTTCGATCCGAGAATGCCCCAAAAAGGATAAATTCATCGTTCCCGACTTTTCACTTATTCCAAACCAAGCTTAAAACGAAATCACCGTTAATTATGAGTTTCATCAAACTCAACATGTTCTCATTACCAGAACGTCTCAAAGCAGACAGCACGATATGAGTGAACCAGCGAGTTACTATCTCACCGATTGAAATAAAAAATTGATTTGAAAATCAATCGACGTGTCACTTGCTAAAGTGTTTTTGTGACACATCAAGAGTGTTAATCATTTCAAAAATTCATCAGCAATCGTCAATTCATAACCTAGAACAAGTTTGATTCTTATAGAATCGCACCATTGTTTTTTCCAGTTGTCACAAGTTTGATTCATATAGAATCGCACAAGTCACCCTCCATGAGCTTGTTTGATGTTGGCTCAAGCAGGATTTCCATCTTCATCGTGAATGAAATCACTCGGATGTTCTGGCAAAATCACAAGGATAATGCGTAGGACTCTTAATATGTTAACTTGTTATTCACATTGTGTGACATAGCAAGCATGATTTGACAAGTGTCCTAATGAGATTTATGGATGATCTCTTTTGGCTCTAGACTCAATAGTGCACTTTGTTTTTAGTGATCGGAGGCTGGAGCAGACTGCCACCTTTTCAATATCAACTAACTCGGAGTGAGAAAGTTGATAGAAATGCATGTAATCTCCGTGAGAAATGAAACAAGAGTCTGTTGAGAGACCTTGAGTGGCTAGGGAGGGTTGTGCAAAGCGTCACTGGGTCCATGACTGTCTTCAATGTCAGACAACACCTTAGTGTTTCCGACAGATTATGTATTGACCCGGTTTCTGCCTAAGTGTATGGAGGGCTTCTTTCTTTTCACCCTTTATCCTTACATTTCTTTTTCATTCTTCAACCCCTTCAATGCTTACCGAGACTTCATAACTAACACCTTGTTGGGTTTGTTCCAGTGTTAGCTCCATCTCAGTCGGCATTATTCCCGATTCTCACTTTTTCTCCTTTTGTATCATACCTAAGGACTTCTACACTAACTAGTGGATATCCCTGGGTAGATCCCTCCGGTTCTGGTTGGATCATGGGATTTGAATACCTATGCCTAACCACCTTATAACTCCATAAATTTAAGTACATGGTCGGTCTTTAGGGTATTCCATCACAATCAAAACCAAAATCATTGAAAAGTTCAATCAAAGTGTTTGATATAAATATCAAAAGATTTACACTTTGAGAGTTTTTCATCATCACTAAAAGCTCCCCCTTAACATGTGCATCGTAATCGTAGTACATGCTAAGTGTGGAGTGCATTGAGTCCATTTTATATGACAGACAATACAATTAAGATTCAGTTTCGTTTAATCCCATTTTCTCCCCCTTTTCTTAAATGTTAAATCCACTTGATATTTTGGATATCAATTGATTAAACATTCGGGGACAAAATGTTACATAATCACTATAAGGAACTTTTTAATGCTCCCTCTCAAGTTTTGAGGGAATATAAGATTGTGCTGAGTATAATAATTTGAAAATTTTTGAATTACTAAAGAAATTCTGAAAGTTTTATACTCGAGCATAATCTTATTGTTACCATAAGTTTACACTATCTTATATACAAATTCACAAGTTTATGTATACGAAATGACCTTTGTGATATGAACACAATATGATGGAAGTCATATTGTTCTTTGCAGCAGTCTGAGGTCAGTTCCGTAGAGTCTACCGCCAACAAATTTCTCTAAACTCCTCATCATCCTCCTTTCCTTTAGCAGACTTGGTTGACGTCCTTTTTGTTCATGAAATGAGCTCTTTATTTTCCAATGTTCTCATCTTTCATCGGCTTAGTACTCATGTAGTATTCTTGTGGTAATGTCTTTCGAGCGAAAAAAGAAGTCTTGGTTAACGTTATGTGTTCACTGAAGTGTACAGTTCGTCAAGCGCATCAAACTGTTCCTCTTGTAGTGTCGAATTAAAGAATCCTTAAGGGTTCTTTGTTGGAGTGTACGAGGTGCCTTTTTCTGAGATCTGGTCTTTTGTTTGTATCAGATGGTGACGTTGTTGATCTTATTTGAATACTTTTCAACTCAGTGAAGCATCCTCGACTCGCTTATGAATAACCAGACTTCTGGTGAACATCCTTAGGGCTATTGCGAAGTCAGCAACATCATCCCCTGAAAGATTTGTGAGTCAATTTTGAACCATAAGAATTAACATATCCTCGATATCATTGATCCGAAGTCGTGGAATATCACCTTCCTTGAATCTGTATAATACCTTATCAGCTCTTCTCACTACAATCTCTTCTAAGTACCCGTATCTATGTTTCCTCATTACCTTTACATAAGTGACTGCCAGAATACGTTTTGTAGAATATATATCTCCTCTTAATTGTATGCCTCTTGCATATGCATAGAAGGACTTACGTTGTTCTCTCCAATGTGAGATACCCCATAATGCATATCTATTATAAGCAACTTTAACAGAACTCCATATGTTTGGAACCATGTATTCAATGCCTGATAGATCATAGTTGAAACTCCTCCTTGTAGATACTTGAGATCATTGTTGATGAAGTATTCAAATGGTACTCTTTGACATTTTCCACGCGTGATGAAAGGAAGGGGTTTGGAAAGATCAAATGGGTAGTCACCGCCTTCAGGATTTTCCTAATCAAGCTTTTCTGAAAGAGCCTTGTAGCATTCTTTAAAGTCATATTCTAGTTCAGTATAATTAGAGCGGGTGCCTTTGAGTAGTCTGAATGATGGTCCTAACAGGATTTCTTGAGTTAAATTCTTGATTTTCATGCCATTCAAGATGTATCTAGAGAAGTCTATTGGAGTGCTCATCAATTCATCAAAGTCCTTTAACGATTTATCAGTAGAAGTAGAAGTTGCGAGAGTCGTCAACCACTTTTGAGGTGGTCCTTCCTGTGTAGTTTTGCCAACATGCCAGTCAGGGTTGGTGGGTTCTTGAGGTGGTGTGGGTTTCTTGAACCAGTCACTTCTAGAGGTAGTCTCTTTCCTTGGTTCATCTTCATTATCACTCAGATTCTCTTCTTGATCTTGTGGCATGTCTGAATCTGCAACCTCAAACACTGGTTCTTCTGATTGAACAGACTTTCCAGAAGGGTTTGGTTGAGACTTGGTGTCTTTGGAAGAGCCAGATGTTGAATCTTTGTATTTCAGACCTGTGGTTGGTTCATCTTTGCTTGTCTTTCTCTTCTTTAACCCTCGGTCTGATCTAGCGGAAGGGTCTTCATCTTTATCCTTGTCTTTTCGGCCACGCTTCAATGAATATACATCATAAGAGAAGAAGAAATCTTTGTCGAGATTGTAAGATTTTTTTTAAACTATCATAGCAATCTTAGTGTTCGGGAGCTGCTAGATATGATTTACTTTTTTCCATTTTGTCGAGAAGAATCTTCTTTAACTCAAACTCAGTAAGTGTAGAAGCAGTCTCATAAGTAGAATGTGGTTGAGAAGACACCTTTGCTAGAGTAACTTCATCACGTGATTCTTTAATTAACTCTTCGATCACAGGTGGAGCGAAGTTAGACACTTCCTTGGGCAGAATCTGAGGTAGTTGATCTTTTACTTGCTCTTTGATTCTTGTCGTGAGAGATTCTGAAAGGAATTTCATGAATTCTTCTCTGGTTTCTCCCAACCGTATGTCTAGATGTTCAACAACTAAAGTTGTCACTTGAGTGTGTAGAGGGTCCTTTTTAAGTTCAGTAACTTCTTTTTCCAATGTTGTTATTGTTAGTCTTTAAATAATCCTTTCACAACTAATAAGCAAACCCAACAAGCCCTTATGAGCCGACAACAAAGAAAGAAGAAAAGAGATGAAAATGAACTTAGGAAAGTTAGATTAGAGAGAGAAAGGTGAGTTACAAGTGAGAAATGCAACCAACACCCTCTCCATGTGTGGAGAGGGTTTCTTTTATACCTTTGAGCCATAAGTGACATGTGGGCTTTTCTACTTGGGCCGGGCTTGGCTAAACTTGGGCTTTGAGCCTGAAACACGGACAATATTAGATTACAATCCAAGCCCGTTGAACCCGACTAGCCTATTACTTTACAAGACCTAGTTTGACTTTATAAGACCGATAACATTCTTGTTTGACTTAATATAATTAAGGCTAACAATCTCCCCCAATGTTGAGGTCTCTTTCTTCAAACTCCTCCGTACCACCGATGACATTCTTGTAGGAGTTTGCTTTGTTTAAGCTCGAAATTGTTAGCATTGATCGGTGGAACAACTATAGCATCTTCATAACCCTCGATGGGTGCTTGTAACATTTGGGCCATCGTTCGATTGTCGGCCATTGGAACAACGTTTTGTTCAACAATTGGTTCTTCTAAATCAAAATTTTCAACAACCGGAAGAGTTTGTTGTTGACGACGTCTACGAGATTGCGAACGAGTGCGCATAAAAAGAAAAACTAACAATTAAAAAGCAAAACTTTACACTAATTTTTTTTTTTAGCAATGAATTTTAACGGTTACACGAAAGAGACTTAAACCAAATAATCAACTACTTCACGGTAGCTCTTGAAAATTGCTTTTCAAGGTGAGCCGTACTTGGTAGAGACACAAATGGCAAGTGTTAAATCTTTTGTTCGATTTGGGAACAATTGCAAGTTCACCGGAAATTGAAATGATAATATCTCAATGGAAGATATTATATGTTGGTGTTCGATTACCAACTTTGTTTATTTTATTTCTTTTTTAAAGGACAATATTTTTATGTTTTTGATTTTTTTTTTTTTGAATTTTTGAATTATAAAAAAAATGAAACTTTCGAGAACGAAAGGATCTTCAAACCAAATCAACAAACACAAAACGTAGGAATCGTAAACACTATTCCCCGGCAGCGGCGCCAAAAACTGGTTGTTAAGTTTTATACACTGTAAAATATATATATAATATAATACTTTAAAAGAGGAATTAAGAAAATTACCAAGTTACCCTTGATAAATTTCACTCTCAAAAATATATATGATATAATATATAATACGTATGTTAAACCGGGTAAATATGATCACCCGGGTCGTTATCCCCAATGACTAGTGAAATTGAAACCACGTTTAGGTTCGGATCCTGATTTGAATGTAGCAAAGATATTTGATTTGGAAAGCTATGACTACTAAAAAAATGGACAATTAATCAAATACGGAAAACAAATAAAACGCGACTATTAAGCAAGTAAACTAATTTTAATCCCTAAAAATGTAAACTAAATTTATAAACCTAAGATATGACAAAAAGAAAATTTTAGAAACAGAAATTACTATTTTTGGCTTTTTAGTTTAAAAGATATGAGTTTTCTAAAATTTAAACTAATTAAAAACTATGAAAATAATAAAACTATTAAAAATAAGGACTAGGAAAAGCAATTTATTAAGCAAAATGGACTAAAACTTAACCCTAAAATTGTAAACTAAAATTTCACTAAATAAAGAAAAATCGCAGAAAATTATTAAAAATAAAAGCCCTAATTTTTATCTTTTTATAAAAGTTTAATTAAACTAATTAAAAATTAAACCTAATTACTAATTAAAACTAGTAAGCTTAGTTAACAACTTAACTAATGGACTAATGGTGCAAAGATCTAAGAGACTAACGGGGAAACTTAACAACTAACGGAGGGCCAACTTAGTAAACAACTAAATTTGAAAGTTACACTATCTACCCTGAGAATCTATCCCGATCACAAATTAAGTCCAATAAGCATTCGAAATTTTAAAGAGCTTAAAATGAAAAACTCAAAGAAGCAAAGTTGTAAAGGAAGCTAGTGGGAACAAAATTAATAAAAGCTACTTGGGCTGAAACTCACAAATAAGCTCAATAAAAGCTTATTTCTAAACTGACCTCAGAAAGAAGGGTTTTGAGCTTATCTTTACTTAGCTAGCTATAAACTGCTCAATTTAAGCTTAATTCTAAAAAGGAAAAGTGATCTAGAAAGCTTATGATGTGCTTAATCTAAAAATGCAAAGAAAACTAAGCTAGAAGTGCTTTTAAACTACTGAAATTAAGCATGAAACAAGCAAACTCAGGAAATAAGCAAAGTAACACAAACTCCAAATAGACTAGAAAACTTAATAAGCTAAACTAGACTTTAAAACTTTAAGAACTTATTAATCTACTTATTATCCATCTAAATAAGCTATAAAACCTAGACTTAAAAGCTTGAATTAACAAATTTAAATCCTAAAGTTTCTAAGTACTGTTTTTGGAATTTTAAGGTTTTTTATGACTTTTGACAGCAAAATAAGCTAAGACAATAAGCTAGAAAACAAAATTAAAGACTTAAACTATATTAAGCTATATTAAAACTTAACTCCTACTGAATTTGGTAAGCTAAACCTTAAAATTATCTATCCAAATTAAGCTAAGAACACAGCAGTACTAACTGAGGTTAGTACTGCTAGTGTAAAAGTTCAGCAGTTCTTTCAAGTGAAAGCACTGCTGATGCAATTTGACTTTTGATAACAGAATAAGCAATGAAATAAGCTAGAAAATGAAAACTAAAATTAAATTCATAATAAGCTATAACTAAACTTAATCCTACTGATTTTGGCAAGCTAAAATCTAAGCTAACAGTACTAACTTATGGTTAGTACTGGTAGTGTAAAGGTTCAGCAGTACTAACTTATGTTAGTACTGCTAGTGCAATTCAAGAGTGCACTAAACCAAACACCCCTTTTAGACTATGACAGATTTAAGAAAAACTTTTTAAGAGGAATCTAATGAACAAATTCTAAATACCAGATAAAAACTAGCTTAAAACAAACTTAGCAATCATGATTAAACAACTGAATAAGTAAAATTCTAAGATCTTAACTAATTAAGCTAATATATTTTTTTGATTTGATTTTGTGAGTTTTTATGACAGAAATTAGTAACTAATGATCTATAACTATTTAAGCAAAAACATTGAGGACAAACAACTAATAAGCACTAGAAGAGATATTTAAACATTAATAAGCAAGAGAATAAGCAAATAAGCAATATTAAGCATATAAACTATAACTAAGCAATTTAAATTGGAATTTGAAAAAAAATAAAAAGAGAAACTTACTTGATCCTTTAGCTAAACAAAAGGAACCAGTTAAGGCAGCTACAAGCTCTCTAGCTTATTAGATAAGCTAGAGTAAAGTCCTTGGGATCTCTTCCAAGTTAAGATCCCCTTCCAAAAGCTCTAATCCAATAAGATCCATGTAAGATTAAACTGATTTAAGGTTTAGGTAAGATTAATACTGAATTCAACAAGCTCTATTTCAGCTTATAGACTGAAAGAGCTTAATATGAGCTTATTAGCTTATTGAGACAATTTGGTTTATTAAGAGAGCTTTTGAATAACAAGAAAAGAGAGCTTATGAACGATTTAAACTAAATTTCATTAATAAAAAGTACTGATTACATTACTTGAAGAGGAGATTACAAAACATTTTAAGGAAAATTACATTTAAGAAAAATACGAAATTTAAGCTAGACTAAATTACTAAAAAAACTAGATCCCCCGTGTGTGTGAGAAGTGAGGCCTATTTATAGTGCCAAGCTGAAGCTTCCAGACCCTCTTGCCTTGCTTTCTAATCTTTTAATCCTGGCCAATCATTTGAGCATCAATTGTAGCCGTTTGATCAAATTGTGGACACCTGAGGATTGCCAGCGTGTCATTCCCTTGATGTGACGTTTGTGCTAGTTTTGTGAGTGTTTTAGCACAAAAACCCACATTCCATTGTGCTTCTTTCATTGATACGTGGCCTTTGATTGAGAGAAGGTTAATGAATCCCTTGATAAAGACTGATTTGTCCCTTCATTTGTGATGTAGACCTCTTGAATTGACTTAAGCACCCTCTAATTTGAGAAACCCCTTTGATTTGAGTAAAAGGTAACTTTGGGACGATGGGTGAACAGTAACTGGCTTCGCGCCCAATTTTCGACAGTTAAAACTGTTGAACTTTGGGGAATTTGCACATTTGGCCCCTTTCTTTCTTTTCCCTTTTTCAAGTTATAAATAACTTTCGGGATTTGCAAAATTGGCCCTTGTGGTTGATATAAAAGGGCATGGGCTAGGGTTTTGGCTTTTCTGGCTTCGGCTTTGTACTCTTCTGATTCTCGTGTCCGTGCTTGCCCGTTTTTGACTGTTTTCTTGTGATTTTTTTATTTATCCATACCTGCACACACAAAACACAAATACAAGCATATTTTTGCCATTTTTGGTCTGTTTTGGGTTTAATTGGGTTATTTTAGGTATAAATGGATATGTGTATTTTACACTTATCAACACCTATGACCGTGGGAGAGGTCAATACTAGGGTTACAGAGCTTGCCGAGCTCCATGAGCGTGATACACAGGACTTGTATTCTTTACTAGTGGATGCTTAGGATGGTAGGACTCGTATATCACAGCGAGTCGCTATGGACTCATAGCGGGTCGAATTACTTATGGGGGATAGGATGACTCTCTAGGAGACAGTATGGATTGTGGAATAGGAGGCATATGCTTCCCGAGAGGCTTAGGTTTACTCGATAGGATTGAGTCAGGCAACCCATTAGGAGCTTCAGACCCACCATGATCATGTGTATGCATACGAGACCCATATCCAGGCACATTAGGCACAACTACAGCTGCAGAGTACTCTCATTTAGACACATCATTAGGTATATGAGACTCGTTTCCAGATGCAGCAGGTTGAGATGGCAGCGCTTCGAGAGACTGACCGTAGGCGTCAGGCACAGATGGCAGAGACTCTCCGAGTGATGAGAGACATGAGGCGAGAGATGAGTGACATGCAGGCCGAGTTGTTAGTACATCGAGAGCAGCAGAGGAGAGCTAGACAGCTAAGACCAGATGCTAGGATTCCAGATCACCAGGATGCTTCTGGGAATGCTGACAATCTCATCTATTGGTTTATGTTATTTTGTCTTGCTAGGTCGTTGTACAGGCATGTTAAGTATTAGGGGTTTTCCTCGCTATCATAGCCTTAAATCTTTTGTATTGTATTTTATGTACCAAAAACTATTTCATGTAAAATTTTCCAAGTTATGAATGAAATAGATGTGTTTTGTTGTACCATATACCTCACTTGTGTTGTTATCTCATATGTAGATTATTATATATCTTGTCATAATTGTGACCTCACATTTTGTCTCTTGTGATTTAGACGAATTATGGCACCTTCGACAAGACGAGGACCGAATACCACTCTTAACAACACCAACCCAAACAACATAACCCCAGAATCCGTTCAAGCTATGATTGATCAAGCTCTTTTGTGAAACTCCACTAATGGAGATGGAAGCCTCAGTTCACACGGGGATAACCGAAGGAACGTGCAAACTGCGCGCCCTTATTTCTACGCTAACTTCATGAAATGCTAACCTTTGAACTTCAAAGGAACTAAAGGCGTGGTCGGTTTAACTCGGTGGATCGAAAAGATGGAATCAGTTTTCAATATCAGTGGTTGTGCTATTGAAAATCATGTTAAGTTTGCCACCTGCACTCTGTTAAGGGCTGCTTTGACTTGGTGGAATAGTCATATAAGATCCTTAGGTCCTGATGCATACTCAATGACTTAGGAAGTACTCAAGTAGAAAATTACGGACAAGTGTTGTCCGCAGGGTGAAATCAAGAAGCTAGAAATCGAGTTGTAGAACCTAAAGGTCAAAGGGAACGATGTTCCAACATACACTAAACGTTTCCAAGAGCTAACCCTGATATGTACCAAGTTTGTTGCTAATGAAACTAAGAAGATTGATAAGTACATCAGTGGACTCCCTGATAACATTTAAGGAAGTGTTAAGTCTTCCAGACCTAAGACGTTGGATGAGACTATTGAGTTGGCCAATGACTTTATGGATCAGAAACTCCGCACCTATGCGGAAAGGCAGACTGACAACAAAAGGAAGGCTGATGATTCATTCAAAAACAACCATGGTCACCACCAACAACCCTTCAAGAGGCAGAATGTCACTAAGGTCTATAATATAGGGACAGGTGAAAGGAAGCCGTATGGGGGATCTTTGCCCAAGTGTCATTTTCACCACAATGGCCCGTGTACTCAGAAGTGCTACAAGTGCAACAAGGTAGGGCACTTTGCCCGTGACTGCAGGAGTTCTGGCAACACAAATGTTGCTAATACTCAGAAGGGAAATGGGATAAATCCCAAAGGAAATGGTTGTTTTGAATATGGAGCTCCAGGACATTTCAAGAGAGATTGTCCAAAGTTGAAGAATAAGGATGGAGGAAATGGGAGTGCATAAGGTTGGGTGTATGCAGATGGGAATGCAGAGAAGAAAGGAAATGCATCAAGGGACCCGGACTCCAATGTCATCACAGGTACATTCCTCTTGAACAACCACTATGCATCTATCTTATTCGACACTGGTGCCGATAGAAGCTTTATATCTACTGCATTTAGTTCCCTGATTAACATCGCCCCAACTCTATTAGAAAATATTTATGATGTCGAACTAGCAGATGGGAAAATAGTCGAGATAGACACTATTATATGAGGTTGTACTTTAAATTTCTTAAACCATCCGTTCAACACAAATCTAATGCCCGTAGAACTGGGTAGTTTCGACATTATAATCGGCATGGATTAGTTAAGAAAGTATCACGCCGTGATCGTGTGTGATGAGAAACTTGTTCAAATTCCCTATGGGAATGAAACTTTGATTTTTCATGGTAACGAAAGTAACAACGGGAGAGAATCTCGGTTGACCATTATCTCATGTTCAAAGGCTCAAGAGTACATGGCAAAAGGATGCCAGATCTGTTTGGCACAAATATACGCCAAGAAGGAGGAGGACAAGTCGGAAGGAAAGTAACTTAAGGGTGTACAAATCGTCCGAGATTTTCCTGAAGTGTTTCCCGAGTACTTGCCGGGTCTTCCTCCAGCTCGACCAGTGGAATTCCAGATCGACTTAATTCCAGGAGCTGCTCTTGTAGCTCAAGCACCGTATAGATTGGCTTCGTCCGAAATGAAGGAATTGTCAGAACAACGGCAAGAGCTTTCCGACAAAGGCTTCATTAGACCCAGTTCCTCACCTTGGGAAGCCCCGGTCTTGTTTGTCAAAAAGAAGGATGGGTCATTTAGGATGTGCATTGACTACCGTGAGTTAAATAAACTGACAGTGAAGAATCGTTATCCACTCCCGATGATCGACGATTTATTTGATCAACTCCAAGAATCCAGTATTTATTCGAAGATAGATCTGAGATCGGGTTATTACCAGCTTAGAGTACGAGAGAAAGATATCCCAAAGATGGCATTCCGAACTCGGTATGGTTATTACGAGTTTCAAGTCATGTTATTCGGGCTAACAAACGCACATGCGGTATTCATGGACCTCATGAACAGAGTGTGCAAGCCCTACTTGGATAAGTTCGTAATTGTCTTCATCGATGACATACTTATTTATTCAAAGGACAAGAAAGAGCATGAAGAACATCTTAAGGTAATTTTGGAATTGCTTAAGAAGGAGAGGTTGTATGCCAAGTTTTCAAAATGTGAATTTTGGATTCCGAAGGTACAATTTCTCAGTCATGTCATTGATAGCAGAGGCATACATATGGATCCAGCCAAGATAGAATCTATCAAAGATTGGGAGTCTCCTAAGACACCGATGGAGATCCGCCAATTTTTAGGTCTTGCTGGTTACTATCAAAGGTTTATTGAAGGATTTTTGAAGATTGCTAAATCAATGACGAAGCTTACTCAGAAAGGAATCAAGTTTGACTGGGGTGAAAAGAAAGAAAACGCTTTTCAGTTAATAAAACAGAAGTTGTGCAGTGCGCTAATTCTGGCCTTACCTGAAGGAAACAAAGACTTTGTGGTCTATTGTGATGCGTCACACAAGGGTTTAGGTGCTGTATTGATGCAGAGAGAGAAGGTGATTGCCTATGCTTCTTGACAACTAAAAGTTTACGAGAAGAACTACACCACTCTTGATTTAGAACTTGGATCGGTGGTGTTTGCTCTAAAGATATAGAGACATTACCTATATGGAACCAAATGCACCGTGTTCACCGACCATAAAAGTCTAAAACACATTCTCAAATCAAAAGGAGCTTAACATGAGGCAACGCCGTTGGCTAGAATTGCTAAGTGATTACGATTGTGACATTCGTTATCATCCAGGGAAGGCAAACGTAGTGGCTGATGCATTAAGCCGTAAGGAACGGATTGAGCCATTGCGAGTTCGAGCCTTAGTCATGACCATTGGCTTGGATCTTCCTAAATGAATATTAGAAGCTCAGATCGAAGCCCTGAATCCATAGAATCTTGAGAATGAAGATGTAGGCGGTATGATCAGAAAGGATATACCCAAGGACAAGTTGGAACCACGCGCCGATAGAACTTTATGTTTAAACTGCAGGAGCTGGTTACCTTGCTATGGAGACTTAAGATCCATGATTATACACGAATCCCACAAGTCGAAATACTCTATCCATCCCGGTTCTAAAAAGATGTACCAAGACATGAAGAAGCTATATTGGTGGCCAAACATAAAAGCTGACATTGCCACCTATGTTAGTAAGTACTTGACATGTGCGAGGGTCAAGGCCGAACACCAAAGGCCATTGGGACTGTTAGTACAACCAGTAATACCCGAGTGGAAGTGGGATAACATCACAATGGATTTCATCACCAAGCTTCCTAAGTCGTCACATG
>BQNB010153325.1:0-15656 GCA_026074375.1 Tanacetum coccineum
AAGCAACGTTGTGAGGCTTCTTCGCTGGTCAAAAGGATTATTGGTGAGTAGTGCATTCGAACTCTCGAGTAAGTGACTTAGGGAGTGGAGTAGGGCAAGGTAGGTAACCTTGTAGCCGAACCATAATAAATACTGTGTCACATATCCTTTTACTTATCATACCCTATCATGTGTTTAGTACTTATGCTCATTCATTCACTTTAAGATCTAATATGTGAAAATGAAAATTAAAATAAGATTTAATTTTGGAAAACTATTCAACCCCCCTTCTAGTTTTCCACAATCAATATCAAACAGCCACTTTGGTCCATCACCTGCAATAATATGCTTATCCTCCAAGAACCTAATATGCAAGTTTTCTTTTACTTTCCCAGTTCTAATGTTGTATACCCTAAAAGCCTTACTATTCATTGAGTATCCAACAAAGAATCCTTCATCTGAATTTCCATCAAACTTGCCTAAATAATCTAAGGTATTAAGAATGGTAACATGACACCCAAATGGTCTTATGAAGCTTAGAGCAGGTGTTCTACCTTTAAACAGTTCATAAGGGGTCTTGTTATGAGGCTTAACTACTAATACCCTATTCTGTACATAGCAAGCATTATTAACTGCTTCAGCTCAAAATGTAGTAGGTAACTTAGAGTTAGCTAACATAGTTCTAGCAGCCTCAATTAGTGTCCTATTTTTCCTCTCAGCAACACCATTTTTCTAAGGAGTTCTAGCTACACTAAATTCCTTCTTAACGCTTTTCTTTTCACAAAACTCACTCATAACTCTATACTTAAACTCTATTCCATTGTCACATCTTATTATCTTTACTTTCTTATCAACTAGATTTTCTATCTTAGTTATAAAGCTCTTAAGAATGCCACTAGTCTCATCCTTTGTTGCTAAAAAGAAAAGCCAAGTAAATCTGCTATAATCATCAGTGACAACTAGCCAATATTTCTTATTCATTAAGCTGCTCACAAAAGTTGGACCAAACAAGTCCATATGCAAAATGAATAAAGGCTGAGTAATAGAGTTCTGAATTTTAAACTTACAAGTGGGTTTGTGTTGCTTTCCCTTATGGCAAGCAACACAAGTTTGGTCATTTTCAAAATGTTTTATAGGTAAACCTCTCACAAGATCTTCCTTAACAAGTTTATTAATAGTTTTAAAATTTACATGACCTAGCCTCCTATGCCATAGCATTGATTCATCAAGTATGACCTTTGCAACAAGACAAGTTAAACTCTCTTTAGGAACAACATTTTTCATATCAACACTGTACATATTGTTTTTTATAGGAACTTTAAGTAAAACCTGACTCTCATCAGCTAACTTAAAATCCGGAGACAGAACAAAACATCTAGTGTCAGTAAAAAGAACACTGTTCTTTTTGTCACATATCTGTAAAACACTAAAAGGGTTAAACTGTAACTCCTTGACAAAGTTCACATCCTTAAAATCAAGCTTACTAGTTTTAAGAGTTATTTTACTAGTAAATTTCCCTAATTTGGCTCATCCCCCAAAGGTAACATATCCTCCATTAAATTCCTTGAAGTCTAAGAGATAGGACATGTTCCCTGTCATGTGCCTTGAGCATCCACTGTCAATATAGCCTTGATCTTCTTTTTGTAGATGACCCTGCACATAAAAATAAGGAAATTAGTTTCCTTTAGGGACCCAAGCCATCACTGACTTGGATCTGCCTCGTGCATCAACATAATTATGTCTCTTTAAAGTAATTGATGCACTATTAAGTTTGGTAGGTCTCTAAACCTAACATGCTGAGGCCTTAACAACATTAACCTAATTTGCCCTAACAACATTAACTACTGCTAAATTTGGCCTAGCAGTATTAGCTACTTTTGGCCTACAAGTATAAAATTTTCCCTTAGCAGTATTAACTTTTTAGCTAAAATTTTAGTTAGTTAATGATGTTCTTATTTGATAGGGCCTCATTACAGTTGATTGTGCTATTTTAGAAAAACATGACATTGGTCTAGCACTATAAACTGTAGTTTTGGGATGAGCAGTATTAACATGCCTAGCAGTATTAAGTGGTCTTAAACAGTTTTCATTAAAACTGATTTTGGAACCATATTCCTGTGAGCACTAAGGTGAGCCTTTTTAGCAAAATAATTGTAATCCACCCTTGTATAATTATTCCCAGATACCACCCTTTCCCTTTGATGGTAATTGCAGTGAGCTTGCACATGGTCAAAACTTCCACAAACAAAACAAGCTTTATTGTACATCACAAAGTCACTTCCTAGCTGTTGGGACTTCTGATTATTCTAGTTTCTTTGATTTCCCCTAGGACTTTGTGACATGTACATTTCAGCATACTTAACTGGTTTCCTAACTGGTTTTTCTTGTTGTTTAGGTCTAATAAATTCTATCTTAGCAACAGTAGGAAAAATAGTTTTCTTCTCTAACTTATCATCTGACACCAACTCCTCAACCAATGGGGCATCAGGAGATTCCCTAACCTCATTAGAAATATCTTCACTAACACTCTTACTAGTCTTAGGTCCATAGCCTTCAAACTCAGGCTGTTGGAACTCCTCTAGACCAGAGTTGGACAAATCAAGCTTTGGGGGTGAAAATAACCCTGTATGGGGAGGTGGAACAACATTATAGCTTACAAACCCCACACCCTTTCTACTTTTATCAGTTATCTGACTCCCTATTAATTTGTCTAGACTCTTAGAAGCATTATCAAAATTTTCAATTTTAAGTTGATTGCTTTCTTTTTCTTGCTTAAGCTTTTCTAACTCACTTTTAAGCATACTAATTTCTGAGTCTTTATATGAGATATCTCTTTTAAGAACAGCAAGTTGCTCACAAAAAATAACCTCATTCTTTTTATAAAAGACAAGTTGCTCTTCTACAGATGCTAACCCTCTTTTATAAGTAGCTAAATTAAACTCTATTCTTAAATCATCAAGTTGAGTTTTAAGAGTTTCAAAGCTTTTTAGACAAGTTTTTGAACAAGTTTTGTCATTATGTACCTCAGAGTCTGAAAAAGCCATAAGAGCCATGTTTGTAGGAGCTTCATCATCTGCCATATAGCTCCAGTCAAAATCAGCTTCATCAATAGCCACCATAGCTTTAGAAGAAGTTTCTTCCACATTTACAGTCCTTCTAGAGCTTTCTTGATTCCTGTTTCTTTCTGCTATCTTGGTTCCTAGGTCCCTTGCACTCCTTTGCAAAATGTCCCATCTTGTGGCAGTTGAAACACTCCACATTGGACTGTCATATCAGTTGTTGTCACTCCATTGATCCATGATGCTTCTACCAGTTTTCTGGAAAAACCTTCTTGTCCTCATGCTCAACAATGCTAACTGCCACTTCAAATCCATCTCTTCTAAGTCATCTTCATGGATTTGTTTAAGGTCCTCATGTACAAGTTGAGACCCGTTTGGTTGACTGGCCAAAAATGCATAAACAGTGGCATCACTTAAGTTAGCAGTACTAACTTGAGTACTAGCAGTGCTAACTTGAGTGCTAGCAGGGCTAACTTGAGTGTTAGCAGTACTAACTCCATAAGCAGTATTAACTTCATTAGTACTGCTAGGGGATGACACAAAAGCCATATTCTGAGAACTTGAGCTTGAGCTTGAGCTTGCAGTTCTTTTAACCTCTTGTTCAACAATCTTGAAATTGTTGTAGAGATCATCAAAGCTCATTGTGTCTAGATCAGGTTTATTCCTCCAGACCACAACATGAGTATTCCACTCAGAAGGCAGACTTCTCAAAAATTTCAAATTGAGATCTTCTTGTGAAATATTTTCACCCACGATAGCCAGCTAACTTATAATCTTCTAAAGCCTGTTAAAATTAGAGTCGCGAGACTCTGTGCTTGGAGCACTAAAGTTCTTATACATTTGCTTCAGAAGAGTCTTCTGAGTCTTCTTTGTGGCTTCATTACCACCAAATCTTATTTGTATAGCAGCAAACAAAGTCTTAGCATCCTTGTACTGATTAAATGTCATTAGATGTTCATTAGGAAGTGCCAACAGTAACATACTTCTTTCCTTTACGTCATTCTTCTTTTGAACCTTTTCCTCAGTAGTTACAAGACCTGGTATTAGTAAAGTTGAGGTACCATCATCATTTGTTGTTGTTTGAGCTACTGGTTTGAATGAGTTTCTATTCTCTATGACATCCCATAGAGCATAGTCTTGTACTTGAAAGTATTGCTCTATCCTTAGCATCCACATATCATATTCACCATGTTTGAGAATGGGCAACTTTGCAGTAGTAGTGGTTTGAGCAGTTTCTAGATCCATCTCTTCCTTGTGAGTAAAAGGTTCTTCTTGTTAGTTTCTTCTAGATCAAAGTTTCAGAACACAAGATCTGATACCACTTGTTGATCCCAACTTAAGATCAATTTCTTAGCTTGTAAAGTTTAAGTTACTTTGGATAAATCCAAAACAACTATGATAGAAACTTTGTGAATACTAAAGAGTATGCGGAATCTACTCTTTAATACTTAGAAGAATATTAATAAAACAGTAAATTATATTAACAATGGTATTACTGAAAAGCTTCAATATTATTATTATCAATAATACGAGTACTCTTTGTAGTACCAGGGTTTACAACCTTGAAGCTATATATCAAAACGTATATCTAACACCATAACTTAGGATCTCCTTTTATACACTATGGAACTTAGGTCCAAAGTATGATAGGACATCAACTTCGGATTAAGAAAAATGTTAACTTAAATTGTCCTTTTCATAGATAACTGCAAATCTTCTATAATTATAATTTTTATCGATATCTTTCTAATTTTATAAGATATACACTAAATAAGTCAATAAAAATCACTTGACACGTCTTTATCACTTTAGCGTTTATCTTCATCAGCAGTTCTTAAGTTCCTTCAGTATATTTATTCCTAGTTTAAGTTTGTGACTGCAGTAAGTACAGTACTAACTTACTCTAGCAGTACTAACTGGTTAGTACTGGCAGTTGTAACTTGAGTAGTACTAACTCTTGGCTTGGCAGTACTAAGTATGAAGACTTTTAATTCCCAACAAACCCCACTATAGAAACCTTACATGCATTAAGATTTGAAGAAGTTGAATTTTTGGTCAAGTTCTAGTGATTTGGTGTATAAGGGTGTGTTCAAAGTGGCTAGATTGTTATTATTTTGGTGTTAGTTGATTGAAAAAGGTTGGTTTGGTTGGGTCTTGTGGTTCGTCCGATTTCATAAGCCAAGGGGGAAACAAAAATTTGATTTCTTGATAGCATTGTAAGCTTCTAGTTATGTTTCTTGTTTGATTAATTAGATGTTATTGCATGTATATGATTATTGCTAGATGATTCAAGTGCGGAAAATATTAAAAGCGTGTATTGTGATTGATTAAAGTTTGATGGTTTTGGTATAATTATATAGACTAGTTAAGCGTATTTTGATAGTCGGATTATGTCAAAAATGTCATTTTATTGGGTTTTGGGTTGACTTTGTTTGACCAGAAAGTTTGACTTGACCGTGGCGTGTCGAGAAATTTTTGAAATCTATTTTAGGCTTTTGAAAATGATAAAGGATGTTCTAAGGTCCGTTTTGATATAAGGTGAGCCTTGTAACTCTTAAAAACGAACGTTTTACGGCCGAGTCAAGTTTGGGTAATTTTGGAGTAAAAAGTCAACTACGAAGTTTGACTTTTGAAAGTCAAACTTGCGTAAACTTTTGAATAAAGTCTATAATAAGCAAAGGGTTCGTAATGTTAGTTAATTAATAACGAAATATGAAGTTCGGATTATATTATCCTTACTTTCGGCAAGCTTTCTAAAAATGGAAACTTTATGAAAAACGTTGTAATATTGTTAAGTATGTCAATGAGAAATGTTTTGCGTCGCACTTGGAGATTGTAGTATATGATTGTATATACGTAATAGTAATATATATATTATATATATTATATTATTATATATATATATATATAATTATATATTTATATATATATATATATATATATATAATGTAGTATTTAGTATATATATATGCAAGTATGCAATATACGATTTAATATACATTTAGCCACGTACCGCTATATATGTATTATATAGGTCGCGGTTAGACGTGAAGTTACTTGCGCTTGATTGATTAGATCTTTGCTTAAGGTGAATTCATAGCCTCGCATTTAAATCCTTTAATTGTTTTAAAACCCGCGAGGGGGATGCACGTTTTTTTTTAAAATCGAACACATATGATTTATGTATGCTGGCCCAAAATTACGAGATTTTTTCCGCATAAGTTGCTATTGTCGAAGTCCCTTATATCATGAACCGTTAATTGCCTTGCGAGGTGAACGCTAATGCATTAAATAGATCTATTGGGTTTGACAACCCTGTCTGGGGTATGAATCCGTAGGTGAGCACCCTGTAATGGACATTTTGTAATTAGAAATGTAGTAGGTATATGACAATAATACCTTGTTTTGGGGCACTTTAACATATGAAATGCCATATGTACAGTTAACGTTTGGTGTCATGAGCTTAATGCGTGAAAGAAAAGAAGTTGATATACATTGCATTTGTTGCTTTGTTTTCTCGAGAACTAATTATGTGTTCAAAGATGATTGTTATTAATTATTTTAAACTCTATGAATTTCACTTAACTTTTTTGTTGACAAAACATATTTTATCCCAGGTAACCAAGGATGAAGGCAACGATGGTGTGGAGGTGTCGTGCGTGTGATGGATTTACGAAAAGACTACTTGTGTGTTCCGGTCTTTCAAAAACTATGTCTTAAGTTGTGTTAAAACAATGTCTTTTATTTGAAACAATTGTCTTCCAAAAGTTGAAATAGACGGTGGTTGCGATTCTGTGGGGACCTAAACGCATTTTAACTCTGATTAATAATGCAACACATGTTTATTAAAACGTCTCATTTAGGTCGTTTTCTATTATCTTGGTGAATGGTGCTATTTAGTAACGCCCAATTGCTAATTCCGCTGCACAATCCAATGTATGTTAGGTGGGGTGTTACACACTGATAATGATGTTGTGTCATATTCTCGATTAAATCATATGCTTCTTGAGGAGTCTTCCGCATGATATTTCTGCCAGCAACCACCATGATTTTCTCTTGATCAATCATTGTGATTCCATGATAAAATGTAAAGATTTTATCAATAAGCAAAATTCTATGGACAGGAAATTTTTGAAAACAAGATTTGAATCTTTCCCAAGCTTCAAATACTGACTCCGTAGGCAATTGCAGGAAATTCAAAATGTCTTTCCTAAGTTGCAACGCCTTAGAATAAGGGTATTATTTTGATAGAAACTTGACCATCTCTTCTCAAGTATGAATAGAATGAGTTTTAAGAGTATAAAACCAAGATTTAGCTTCGTGGGTTAAAGAAAAGAAGAAAAGATTTAGATTGATGATGTCTTGAGAAAGTCCATTTTGCTTGATGAATTGGGTGATAGATAAATACTTATCTAGGTGCTCGTTTGCATCTCCATCTTTAAATCCATATAATTGACAATTTTTTGGAAGCAGCTGAACCATATGATTGTTCAATACGAAATCGGTTCCTGGAACGGTTGTCGAAACGATCGGTCCTCATCTATCGATAAGTAACGGACGATAAAAATCCTCCATGGTCCGAGGATCATGAGATGAAAGGAAGAATCGAACATTGTGAAGAATAAAACGATATAAGAGGATAAAAGAATAAGAATTAAATGCTTGAGAAGATAAGGAAGATTTTTTTTTATTTTTTTTATTTAATATTAGAGTTTTGAAAAATTTTAAAAAGAGAAATATTTTCGAATTTTCAAAAAAGGTTAATGAAAAAGGAAAACATTTTTTGGATTTTTATAAACGATATTTTTAGACAAAAAAAATAAGACGAAGAATATTTTTGATTTTTATAAAGATAATAAAAGTGAAATAAAATTATTTTTGGTATTTTTAATATATACTCCCTACGTCCCTAAGAGTGATCGTACTTGTTGACTCTATTTAAGTTTTTTTTTCAATCAACTTATGATCTTAAAGTAATTTTATTTGTGTTTTTATAATAAGTTAATGAAAATTACATCAATGAAAATACAATTAAAACCCAATCAATTCATATATTTTGCATCAAGTATTATATAACACAAAAAGATATAGTTAAGGTCAAATTTGTTGAAAAATGACTTCGAAAGTCAAAACTGGACACTTATTTAGGGATGGAGGATGTATATAAAAGGAAAGGAAAAAGTAAAATAGAAATAGAAAATATTTTTGATTTTTATTGTTTTTATTGTGTATAATATAATATCATTATATATATATATATATATATATATATATATATATATATATATATATATATATTATATTTACAAACACGAAAATGAACTTTCAAAAGAAAGGATCTTCAAGGCACTAACTCGAAACACAACGCAAAAATTGTACAAATCTCCCCGACAACTGCGCCAAAAACTTGACGCGTGTCGACAAACGTCGTAGTCGAAGTAATATTATAGTATTTCCCGTTTAGATAAAATAATTACTTGAGGACAAGTAATAATCTAATCTTCCGAGATCGTGTCCACGATGAGAATTGAATTTGAGATTTACGATTATGTTTTTAATTTGATGCTTGATTATCAAATATTTTTGGTTTGGTTTTATGCTAATAATATAAGCTATATAAAAACTAAGTAATATTAAACTAAGCAAATAGATCTAAAATATATATTAAACGAATATGCTTGTCAAGTGAGGCGAAAAGATCTTTAAGTGTGAAGGTAAGTTTTTATTGATGAATTAGTACCCGTTTAAAAAATTATTTTCTCACAACGTTGGTTTATTTTGAAAACAATCTTTTATATTAGTATTACTTACTAGATTAATATTTAGTTATCCTTTCGGCTTTTGCCTGTCAAAATAACCAAACAAGTAATCTACATAATCTGAAAACTATTAATCAACAACACTTTTTAATTTCACACTTAATTCACTAATCACTACTCACTTAGCAAGCATATAAAAACTACTCACTGATCATACTAACAACCAAATAAACAATAGTAGACATATTAATCTAATTAAACTAAAACTACTATGTATTTAAAAAGGAAGGAAAGGAGAACCGATCGATGCAACGAAGACGAATTAACCACCCAATTTTATAAACTAAGTAAAACACTAAGTTTACCTCTTAATTAGATTTTATTTAACTAATTAGTTAATAAAATGGTTAACTTTATTTACTAAAAATCTTAGTAAAATCTATAAAAAAGCTTTATGTAACTTGAGCAGTACTAACTCTTGGCTTGGCAACACTAAGTATGAAGACTTTTAATTCCTAACATACTTGAAAGTGCTCTAATGATTTTAGCTAATAGCATAGACTAAACACTTTGGGAAAAATAAATACACATTAAATAGATAAAACAACACTAAATTAGCAAACAAGTAGGGTTTTTTTAATATGTATTTCTAACGGGTATAATCAAAGTTCCTAAGACACTTGAAAGATTTAAAAGATAAATAGCTATAGAACAATAACTTCAGGAAAGAAAAATTGAAATTCAATAACCAAAAAGTGACAGATTTTTAATGATATTTAAATATAAAACGCTTTTACTATATCATACCTTCATCCTCATTTATAGAAACCCTCTTTAACAAATTGCAAATCATATCTCAAGGCCATTAAAATAGTGTCAATAGCACGAATGATATCCACACCTATTATTAAACTTGATTTGCTAACAAACCTGTAACCGCTACCTACACATGTAATTAGAATGTTCATCGTGACTATATCATGTAAGAATGCAAAACTTAACTTCCACCCGCAAAGTATGACCAAATGAAAATGCGGGCACCACACCCATTGATAAACTGAGAGATGCCGATGAGAGACTTTCATGGCTTCAAAACTCACCTAAATCCATTCAATGACTTGACATTGGAAATTTTTTAATGATTTCCATTTGGAGCTCTAACTTTTAGGCACAATAGTTAACTGTGGACTGATTTATTGAACACGCACCAACCATAAACAAAATATCATCACCTTGGTAGGTAAGCAAGCTATAAGATTGGCCTAATATGTCATCACCTTGTAAACAAAATCCATGCAGTTGTGAATGTAGCTTTCCGCTATTGATTCCACATCCACTGGCTAAATAGACCAGCAAATAGCCCAAGGGTTCTCTTGCAGCACATCCATGTCGATTTATTACACGCTCCCCATTCCAACATCATCTCGGTTAATTTAACTACAAAAAACAACAATCTATTAATAGCCAGACAAAGAATACTTCGGACAAGAACTGGATACTATATCAGTAACAATCACACTTGCATTTTTAGGCACCACATTTTTTGCAACAATAAAACACATACTAATCATGTCTCTATTTTTTTGAGTAAAAGGTTTCTCCGGTAAATGTATTACACCAAAAAACGTTTAAGTACAAAAGGTGTAGGTGAAGTCCTACAACCCATTCCGTTACATGGACAAATAATAATGCACCTTAGTGCAACTAGCTAACGGCATGAGACTGACAAACCAATCTTATGATCAAGCTTTACCAAGCTACTAACAATAAGAATGACACACCATTCTTATTACTAACAAAGAAAGAAACAAAGATATCTTCCTAATTACAGCTTCTAAAACTGACTCATTAATAGTGAACACAAAGTATATGTTAACTATTAGGCATTAAGAATAAGCATTATCCATGCAGAGTATTTTAGTAGCAACTTCCAAATAGCCTTCGCGACTAACTTCTAAAAAGACGAACCAAGACAACCTAGTAGTAGAGTGGTAACCTGTAATGCCATATATGTGCATGATTAGATCACATCCTACCAGCAACTCACGATAAGTTCATGCCCAAATCAAGGCCAACATGAACATGTTTCCTATGGATAACATAGAGTCACCCATAACCACCAATTGCAGGTACACGAGCCAGCTGCAAAAAGAATAGTCGATCTACCCATGTAACATGCCATACAGGCATTGGCCTTTGATACCGGATATCTTGTATCTATGTTTATACATGTTATAAGATCAATATCCAAAACCCTAAAAATTAGGGTTTCTAACCACGAGACACCTCCATCAAAACAAACGTCACAATAAAATCCATTAACAGAAGTTCTACCACCATTAATACGTCTTCAACCCTGGTTATTTTGTTGAACGTAACCATGCGTAATCATCAAGATCCACATAATAATTGAACAGTACGGATTATCAAAACCCTAACAAAATATTAGGGTTTCAAAACAGCCATCATAACCAAGACGTGTAACACACAGATCGATGTCTAAATCCACATCAATCAGACCATAACAATGATGAACCCAGATGATCATCACAAGCTAATCAAACCCTAGATCGATTTAAGGAAGAGTATTAGGGTTACAAAACCCTTCTTCATCCATAAAAGTATGATTACATAGTACAAATACTAGACACCACAACAACAAATAAAAACAATCCGATCCTTAACAAACATTTAACCAACAATCTTAAAAAAGATTATAAGAAAAATGAATGTTAAAACCAGATCGAGTCTTATTGTAGAGACGGCCAAAACTTGCCCTTTTAGGGTTTCTTCCAATATCTTAATACAAACACAATCGATCCAACTCCCTAAAAAAATAAGGTTTTTAGAGGTCCGAGATGAATCAGTGACGACCAGGATAAGTCAATGATAAACAACATCAGTTGATGCACTACCATAAACCACCATCAAGTAATCAAACAAAAAAGGCTGGATAATTGACCGGATAAGGAATAAGAGTGGCGACCAATATTAGGGTTTTCTCTCCCCCATGGGGAGAGAAAACTATCAACTGAAGATAGATTATTTAAAGATATCGGAAGATATTGAACGTGGTCCCTACTCGAAGAAAGCCCTAATACATCATATTGATCTCAACCAATATGGCGTATTGATGAATTTCCAGACACTATAAATACAAAACCCTAAACACGAGTTTAGGGTGTGCTTAAACATATTTTCGAAGCCCTAACCACAAAAGTCGATTTTCATAAGGCAATAAGAGCAAAAAAGGTCAAGTAACATGCTTAATTCCATAGGAAACACGTTGTAATCATCTATACTCTAATAATTGTTCCATTTTTGGCATCATTCATTTAACTTGATTAGGTTATCTTGGTTGATTCATTTATTATGTTTGTATTTGATACAATGGTTATTGGCTAATACCTTTAGGTATTAGCCATGTTTTTGAAGATTTAATGTTTGGTTTGTTTATTTCGATTGCTTAATTTATCGTTGATTGTTGATTATGTTTATCAATTTATACTCGTTTACGTGCTTAAGTATGCGACCTATCATTCAACTGGATCTAGGAATGCAAAATATCGAGCTAGCTAGATGCCCACTACCCAGGCCATTAGGCTGGTTTTGTAAGCACCTATAAGCCTCTTCCATGCCTTGGAAGAGGTGGTTAGTCATTTTCATTTACATGTTACACTTTCTCTCTCTAGAAAGCTTTTCTCTCACTTTCTCTCTCTAGATTTGGCTAATCCATCTATCTTCCATTGTCTTATGATTTCCAATATCTTACAATTAGTATCAGAGCACATGGGATGATTAGATCATTTGTGTGTGCGTTTTAGTGCTTGGTTTAGATCTCAAGTTGAGTTTTAGGAGGTTTTAGCTCTTGTTCTTGAGTTTCATTGATTTTCACGTTTCTTGTGTTAAAATAAAGTTTTTGTAGTTGCTATAGCCTTCTAGTATTCATTGGTGCAAAAAGAAACCAAGTCAAAATGTTCAAAACGGTGAATTTTAGGTGTTTTAAGGTGTAAAAGTTCGTATTTCTTCGCAGCGGTTTGGTATACTGTGTTCTATTGTTCGTAGCGGTTTGGTGTACTGTTCTGGCGGTTTGTCAGGAAAGTACACTGTTCTGGCGCTTTGTCAGATCGTACACTGTACTAGCGGTTTGTCATTTCTGACAGCGGTTTGTCTTATAAGGCAGAGGTCTGTCAGTAGCGGTTTGTCCTCTAGTGTACCGGTTTACTAGTAGCGATTTGGTAATTATAGCGGTTTGATCCGTAGCGGTTTACAGGTTTTTTGAAGACTTTTTCTCATAGCGATTTAGGAAACAAACCTTTGCCAATTTTATTTCTTGGTAGCGGTTTCGTGTTTCTTCTTCATAGCGGTTTACCATTTCTTTCTAGTAGCAGTTTGGCAGATTAACTTAGTAGCGGTTTACCACTAGTAGCGGTTTGTTACAGGTTTTTGAAGATTTTTCTCATAGCAATTTGGGAAACAAACCTCTGCCAATTTTATTTCTTGGTAGCGGTTTGGTATCTTATCTTCATAGCGGTTTACCTACTTTTCTTAGTAGCGGTTTAGAGCTGACAGGTACATTGTTTAGAATTTGGACTATTTTTCAAACTTGACAAACGTAACAAACTCAAACAACAAAACACTTAAACAAACATCACCACTTTTAACATATAATTTCTAATAATTGTTCGATCAACTTAAATCATTTCACAATCAATTAAGATGGCTAATCTTTCGGAAGATATCCAATGTGTCGGTTCCGATGCCCGACCACCTATGCTTGATAGGACTGACTTTGCATCATGGAAACAATGTATTCGATTGTATTTTCAAGGTAAAAAGAATAGGGTGAACATTCTGAAGTTGATTGATGAAGGACCTTTTCAGATGGGAACTATTAGAGACCCAATTGCTGAAGGGACAGAAGGTGCCCAGCAACTAGGTCCCGAACGAGCTCGAGTCTATTCGAACCTTTCACCTGAGGTTAAGGATAGGTAAAATGCTGATATTCGGGCAACAAACATCCTACTTCAAGGGTTACCAAAAGACATCTATACTCTCATCAATCACTACACTGAAGCTAAAGACATTTGGGATAATGTGAAGATGCTCTTGGAAGGTTCGGAACTGACAAAAAAAGATAGAGAATCACAACTGTATGATGACTTTGAACACTTTCGTCAGAACAAAGGAGAAACCATTTACGACTATTATGTCCGGTTTGCCAAGCTTATCAACGACATGTGGAACATCAAGATGACCATGTCCAGAATGCAGCTGAACTCAAAGTTTGTTAATAACATTTTACCTGAATGGGTTAGATTTGTAACAGCAGTGAAACTGAACAGAGGTTTGAGGGACTCAAACTATGATTAGTTGTATGCTTATTTGAAGCAACACGAGGCACACGCCAATGAGAACAAAATGATGTTGGATCGATTCACTTAACACATTATTGATCCTCTCTCCTTGATGTCTAATGTTTCACAACAGTAGTACTACTCACAATCATCTACCACTCCACCATCCACAAATCTTCAACCATACTTTGATGACAACACTTAACTTGACTCAGGACTCTCTCCAACAGACAACTTAATTTAGAACTTAACCAACACACTTGCCCTACTCACCCAATCATACAAAACATAACTACCTCAAACAAACTATCAACTCAGAACTTCATCAAATACAATAAACCAAGCTACAGTTTAAAACGGCGGGGTTGTTGTTCAGAATGTTCAGGGTCGACAGAATAGAGGTCAAGGGAACAATGCACGGGGTACAGGTATAACAACCCACAATTTTCATCAATGTAATATCTATCTATTAAATTAGATGCACTGTAATATCCATTTATTATACCACCTTTTTACGGGAATTTTTTTTGCTTTATTCCATTATGTAACGTAGTTTACATAACTAAAGTAAATGAGCTCACGCAACCTACCAATGCCAACTATATCTATGTTTATATCATGTAAAAATTCTAATATGTCAAATATATATCATTTTTACCAAGTACATTATCCATTTAATGTACCATTTATAACGTTATATCAAAACAAGCATTATACGTTAACGTTTATTCCAAAAACCCTAATTACATGTCAAAACAAGTGTACAAATGTTCAAAGCATGTGTAAAAGTTACAATGCCAAACTTTTGAATATATTTTCCCTCCTAAACCCTAGTACAACCTTCTAAATCTCAATGAACAAGTCAATTGTGCATGAAATACAAACTAGGTCGTTTTACCTCCTAAATCATGTTTATATCTTACCACCACTTTAACACAAGGTACAAACACCCAATGCACAACTCTTAAAACCCTAAACCTAATACCTAAATCATTCTAAACCATAATCCTAAAACCCTAATTCATCTAACCCTAAACCAAAATCATAAAACCATAGCAAACCCATTACACTTTAAACTAGTTCATAGTTTTTAGAATCTGATCTTTAATAAAACATAAGATTTGGGAAAAATCAGTAGGTTCTAGTATTAAGTAAAAATACTAGGTTGTAGCCCTATGTCTTGTGTTCATTTTTCCGGTGGACTCAAACCGATTCGATGTCGGATGAATTAGTTATAGCCGAAATGGCAAAAGTACGCAGATTCTGCACACCTGTAGTAAATGACTGTTATCTCTAATCGTTTGTATAGTAACCCCTAAATATGTAAAACTAAAAGTAGTAGAGGACTCAAATATCTAACCATGATCACTGATTTGAGCTTCATCGGAGTTACGGTTTGTAAATGGAAACCATTTTACCAGGACCGATGTTGGCTGTCCAAAAATAGCCATGAACCCGACACCCTTTTTCTTTCATATTTAACCCATTTACACCTAAGCTAG
>BQNB010153326.1:0-11021 GCA_026074375.1 Tanacetum coccineum
TGGCGTCACCAATACAACGTGATGCCGTCACAATTCAACCCATGACGCGCGTCAGAGATTTGACGACGACGTCATAACGTAGCCGACCTAAAGAAACCTTAGAAGAGTCTAGATAAAGATGATCATTCGACGTGCGCGCGAAGTACCAGATATTGTTTTGATCATAACTCCTTCAGACCAACTCGGATTTCGACGATTTAACAGCTCACACGTTCAGAACGAGAAAATCTACAACCTCACCAAAGATGTCGCTGCGACGGCGTCACATGTTATTGGTGACGCTGTCACAAAGGTCGGTTAGGGTTTTGCCTACAAATACAGCCTCATAACTTCGTTTTTATCAAGCCCCCAACCCTAAGTCCGATTCTAGTGTTTGGGTAGGTGTTTTTCCAGCAACTTAGAAGACTTAATTCATGCCATAAACATCTTGTAATGGTTTGATTATCATATATATCTTAATTCACGTCTTTAATTCCTTTTGTTGATTATGATTTATATTGCTTGAGTATGCTTGGCTAATTCATCTAGTATTTATTTGGGATTGCATGAACCTTGTGTTAATACAAATAAACCAGTTTTAAACAAAACGTTTTACAATCAACTTAGACTAAGGTTTTATTAATGACAAAACATAACAAACCTCTTATTATCTCACAAACATGATTTCTTTACTATCTCCCATCTTTGTAGAAAAACACATGCAAATGATTTCTTTACTATCTCCTATCTTTGTAGAAAAACACATGCAACTTGAATACTACCTTGCCCCCTAATATGGTTGATCCACTTTTAATATATTTCACATGCACTTAGTGTACTCCTAGGGGCCAGGTAATAGTCTTCATACTACCTTACTTGTGCATTGCTCTAGCGGAATACTAAGTAGACGGCGGGTTCATGTAATTCGTTCATGACTTAGAAAATAATTACACTTTACATCTCAGTGTGACAAAGCAATAGGTAGAATTGGATAGCTAGCAAGGAGTAGTGCATCCCAAGTGAATACGCTTCGTTGTATAATTGTCTCCTTATTAGATTAGATTAAAAGTAGAACTAGTTAATACAAACCAACTCTCAAAACCATAAGTTTACTTGCTTTCTATAAAACATAAAAATAAAAAAATAATCTTCCTTTAACCTTTAGACCTTAGTGAACATTCAATCCGGGCTTCACAGTGTTATTCCCCTAGAGAACGATAACACAACCCCCGAGTCTTGCCTATACTGCACTACAACGATTAGATACACTGCCTAGGGAGTTGTAAAACTTCTTGTTGAAGTCCTTACGACTACCGCATCAAGTTTTTGGCGCCGTTGCGGGGGAATAGCGTAGGTTTCAGATTCAATCTAGCTTAGGTCTACTCACAAGATTCCTATAAAGTGAGATTTAATTTCCTGTCAAGTAACTTTCTTTTAGTCTATCTCTTCTTTGTTCCTTTTGTTCGTAACCAAACCTACTCTTTCGTTGACCATCATGGGAGACAAAAATTCAAACAGACCCCGTACCTTAGGAAATTACTCCTGACCTAGCCACGAGGGCTACCGAAACGCTATTGAGCTTCCCGAAGGAGCCAAGGTGTCCCCCCTGCGATCTGACATCATCCGGTTGGTGCAAAACGGATGTGCATTCCACGGACTTATGTCCGAAGACCCAATCCAACATCTTAAGGACTTTCTCAGGATTGTAGATTCATTGACCTTAATGGTGCTACAAGAAATACCACTCGTTTGCGTGAATTTTGGTTTTCTTTTCGTGACCAAGCCATCAATTCGCTTGATCGTCTGCCCGCGGGATCCATCTCAACTTGGGATGATCTCACCACTCATTTCCTCGCACAGTTTTTCCCACCAGGAAGAACTGCTAAACTTCAAAAAGATATCTTGATGTTCCAACAACATCAAGATGAATCTCTTTGCGATGCGTGGACTCGTTTCAAGGACTTACTCCAAAAAGTCCCTCATCATGGTCTTGATCTATGGCTTCAAGTTCAAACCTTTTATGATCATGTCGACTACACCACCCAGATGGCCATTGACTATGCAGCAGGTGGGAGACTTAGAAAATTAAGGCCAGAAGAAGCATGGGAAACCATCAAGGATTTAGCCCAACACGAAGAAGAAGAGTGGAACGACCAAATATTTTCTGAAAAAGAAAGTCTCGACTACATAGATGCCACTTTAGAACAGGAGTTAGAAAGTATGGAGTGTCGAGTAGAATCTTTAATGAGGAATGAAGTGCTATTGGAGTATGAGGTAGGATTCACGTTTCCCAAAAGGCCTTATCAGGAGGACTTAGAGGCACGAATACTGAATTGAATTGATCGTCAGGAGGATAAAGTTAGGCAATTAAAGGAAGATAAGAGAAAAACAAAAGACACGTTTATGTGTCTTGCGGATAGTTTAATAGCAACCCTGAAGGCCGAAATAGAGGCACAAAGAGTTCATTCCACAAAAATAGAAACGATCACTAGATTTCCTACTCACACCCCTACTGTAACCCCTGAAACACTCAAGCCTATCCTGGTGCATAGGGTCTCGATGATTTCTAATATTAAACCCACTATCTATAGAACCCCTCACCAACACCTAAATTCTAACCTCAAAATGCCAATACTTCATTCATTTGAGGAAAATAAGCTTGAGTACGAAGATGAAGATGAAGTCGAGATAAAGATGATGGGAACCAGAATGGATACAGAATCATTGGAGCATAATCTCTATGAGGATGACATAACCCCGATTATTTGTCATAATTTTTCTCCAACTTCAAATCCACCCATCTAACCAAAGGATTCGGGTAACTTTAGGATGAAGGTAGTAAAACCCTTGACCATTCATACACCACCTTCACCCCACATGGCATACTTTCATCAAAATGGTGTGTATCGCTACTATCACCCACACTTAACCTCAAGTGTAGGGGAGACCCACCTTTTACGCACCAAATAAGCGTAGAGTCAGGCTCGTGACTCGAACAAAAATAACCTCTCGTTAGGAGGCAACCCAATATTTTATTTCTTGCATATTAGGCGTGTCTTGTGTGTTTTGTGTGTCTTGTATGTTTGTTTCGAGTCATATGATTGTATTGTCAAATCTCAGGTTTTATGTAGTATTTGGTACAAGAAATAACTTAGAAGATTGCGTACAGTAAATTTTTCATCAAAAACAAAAAGTGAATTTTCACAGAGTGTGGAGACGGCGTCAGAGATTGTACGCGACGCCGTCAGCTCGACCTCTTTGACGACGTCAGGATATTCCTGACAGCGTCATGAGACCAGCTACTAGAAAATTTAATTTTTTTAAGTATTTTTAAAAATATAACTTGTGTAACATCTAAAATATGTAATTCTTCTATAAATATGCAAAAACCTATGATTATGACATTACTCTCATCCTATCTTTATTGCTTTCATAGAGTCTAAACTTAGTTATTGAGGTTGTATTTATCATTTACCCGTGGATTTTACGCTTGGTGTAGTTGTCTTTGCCTTTGATTACAGGTTATATTTGACAAGAAAAAGCTTAGAAGATCTTAGGATATTTTCATTAGACCACTCTTAGAGGACGATTTAACCAGTTATCGCATGTTTCTTCTCCATTATTAAGCAAACCAGGGGAGTACTAGTTTCTTTTACTTGTTTTATTTTCCCTTTATTCGTTTTTATGGGTACTTCTATAGAACATTGGGGACAATGTTCAACTTAAGTGTAGGGGGAAATAAGCCTTAAAAACTATTCCTTCATTTTCCATTTGCTTTGTCCTTAAAATGATGGGTAATATATCAAAACATAACATAAAAAGGTAATTTTGACCCAAATTTATTTTTTTATGACACATACCGATGAAAGCTGAGTATTAATAGCTTCTCATGGATAGGAATGTGTATGACTAGCACAAAAACCCTCAAAATTCCACCCAAAAAATGTGAGGTTCGCCTTTAGATCTATAGGAATTCGGGTATCCATTATTGATACCCTAGATAATTTATACCTTTAGCTTTCTCGAGTTAAGGAGTGAGCAGCCATATGTATCTATTCCGTTGTTACGGATGTGTAAGTGTGGTCTTTATCGCCTTTTTTGGAGCATTGAGATCGGTATTAAATTATATGAGTGTACCGGTATCATATTAAATTCTAGAACTTGTTTTTGTGATGCATCCCGAGACCGCATAGTAAGTATTAGGATTTGCTAGATAAGAGGCACTAGGATTAACCTATGTTTTAAACCTGTAACTGTTATGATGGTCGCATCGATCATATAACTATCTCACACCCTTGCCATGCACTCATTTTTAGTGCAGGATACCCCTAGTACAACCCTCCGAGCCTATCCTTTTTCACGGTTCTCGTAATTTTCTAGTTAAGCCTGACTATTAATGAAGAGCATTGTTACACCCAAATTGCCTTAGCCTACCTTGTATGTACTCACCTTTAGTACATTATTGTTTTAACCCAAGTTAATTATTTGAGTACACGGTTGTTAAGTCATTTTCCTTGTAAATACAGTTTTAGGACGATTGGGATTCATGGTAGTATTCATCTTATGAAGAATTGGAGAAGAAGTAATTTATTACCCCCAATAGAGCTCAATAAGCTCCATGTTATTTTGATCCACCTCAAATCGGGTCATTAGTTAGATTGTAAATAATCGAGTATGTAAAAATTCAAGTGTAGGGATGTATATATAAACCCCCATGATGTATTATATGTTTAAGCAATGGCAGGGCAAAAGTGTATGAAAAAAATGTATATAAAAAAAGTGAGAAAAAATGTACGGGCTGCCATTTGCTTATGTTTATGTTTATATTAGAGTCAAGAAAAGAAAAATAAAGAGATTGGTGTAGAGTTTTGTAGAGTTTGTATATCTTTGTCTGAGTCTTTAGCTTAGCAACCAAACCAACGTGTATTCTTATAAATAATTAGCTAACCCTTTCACCCTAATTTCACCCAAAGTCACCACCCAAATATATCCCATCCGTTTCTGTTTCCGTTAATGTTATCTTACACCTACACCCCACAACCCTTTAAAAAGACCTCTTTGACAGTAATGAATAATGCTTTCGCCTAGTGGTGGAGGTTTGATCCTTTACCAAGCCTATGGTAATTTATATGCTATGACAGGTAATGAGTGTTGATTTTCCGTTTCCCCATTATGTTATAATTTATTATACAACCGAGAGAAAGAGAGAATCCCAAACACTTACGAGGTCTAGAAGGTTGTGTTGTAAAATGCTTTTAAAGAGTAGGTTAAATGACCCTAATATTACTATTGTCTAGGTAGAAAAGCCCATTTGCTTGAGGACAAGCAAATCCCAAGTGTAGGGGTATTTGATGAGGTGTTATTTTATACACTTTTTCAGGGTCATTTAACCCTCTAAATCGTGCATTTATGCCTAAAATAGGTATTTAATCGTTCCTTTTCAGATATTTAGCATTTGGAGGAAATACACGTGACTTGGGCTCATTTAAAGAAGAAACGGATAAGACTACGGACCTACACCAAAATCTCTTGAAGATTATGCTTACAGAGCGTGGAGACGGCGTCACAAGCATAAAGCGACGCCGTCATGATTTACGAAGCGACGGCGTCAGTACATTGGCGGCGTCGTCAGAACATGGACGACCTAAAGGAACTCTAGAAGATTCGGTGTCACGAGATTAAGAATACCATTTAACGCGCTCGTGAAGTACCAGATATTGTTTTGATCATAACTCCTTCATACGAACTCGGATTTTGACGATTCAATAGCCCACACGTTTAGAACGAGAAAGTGGACGAAACGACTAAACGAGCACTATTGTATACTTGGATAGAAGTGGGAAATGAAGAACGACTAATGAATGATGTCGTATCAAGCGATGAAGGGTGGGAGGAACATGAATATGGAGACCCTCTTAACATTGTTGCTGACTCATCCAAACCTTATTTGGATACTCACCACAAGAGGGATGGAAGCAACAACGATAAATGGAACGAAAACACAAGTGAATTGGGAAAAGCACCCCACCCGAACAAGGTGAGTGATGCAAGAAGGACGTGCAAGACCGAGAAGTTCGAAGTCATAAAGTATTCGTTAGGACCAAACGAAGAATACATCGCTATATAAAAATCGCGGATACAATACTTGGAAAAGAAACAAAGATAGTTTGTCTCACACCTACCAAGACATTTTTCGAAAACAAGGAGAAGGGTGGACGGTAACAAGAATGGACGAAGAATGAAGAGAATGAAAAAGTCAAACTTAACAACTAGCTGAAACAAAAGTGCTTCCCGTGAGACAACCCGTTTGTTTTTAATTGTTTGAATTTTAATTTTAATTGTTTTATTGAGTCTGTTTTCCCAGACACTCAATACGGCGTATCGAACCCCTATGGATATGCCGTATCGAACATGTCTGGACGTTATCAGTCCTTAATTTCTGCATTTAATTTCTACAAAACTTTAGAACATTTGTTTTTACAAGATGCAATACGGCGTATCCTTGGGTTTGGGATACAGCGTATTGATCTCCTGTACAGTGTGTTTAATTGTTTTCCTGCATTGTAACCATTGTATATCCGAGATACGAATTGCACTTTCGTCTTTTAAACTTTTATGTAGGACCTTTCTATAAGGAAATCGACGATATGGTATACTCTAAAAAAGACGTGTGTTGAACTCGTACGAGCATTCTGACGCCTCGTCAACACACTTTTGCTCAAGAACTTCAATTGGAGAATCATCCCGAGCAACATATCAGGGGAGTTCCTCGTTCTAATTCTATTTCCCATTTTCTTTAAATTTTTTGATCTATACAACGAGGACTTTGTATAATTTAAGTGGGGGGATGGAGATTTAGAACGCCTACTTGTCCTTTCTTTTACAAATAATATGCTTAAATTATGCCAATTTTTAAAAAAATTCAAGCATAACTTTTGTAAAAATTACTAGTTACACGACCTCTCGCATTATAACCCTTGATACCAAATTGTGAGAATTAAGCCTATTCCATTTCCAAATGTTTACTAAAAGTTCCACAAAAATTATGAGTGTGTCAGTGATGTAGTAGACTTTAGAACTTGGCTTGGTTTATCACTCGAGACCACAACGATGAGTACTATGGACTTAGATGGAGAAACATTTTTAACTGGTAAATATCTAGGAATACACCAAAAAGCCTAAATGTTGTAAAATTAACTAACTACACTGGTTAGTTAAACCCCGTGTAACCCTTTGCTTACTCTCACTATAAGAGTAAGATCCCCTAGAAAAACCTGTTGAGCCATTCCTGTCTTTTTTACACCATATGTCTATTTTGTTACACCTTTACACCATAGCCTACCTTATAGATTAAGCTTACTTAATCAAAGTTGCTAGTTTCTTTTGTGTAAAGTTTTGTATTTCCTATGTCAAAGTGAACATTTTCTATCTCCGGTTAGGTCGGGAAATTGCACAATGTAATGGGAAAATATGTAGCTCGTGTATTTTGCTACTTTCAAGATTATGTATTATGTCCGAAGATGAAGTGTTAAAGGAAAAATTATCCAGAAAAATTATGATTGGGAAGACGGTGAAATTGCACCGAGATTTATGTTATAAAAAAATGGAAAAATGGAAAATGTATCAAAAAAGAGAAGGATGATTTATCGTCGGTTCGCTAAACTTAAACTGACGAAATACTTGGAAGGATTGATTATTCGTTGATGTGTGTAAAAAATCAACGATGTATAGTTTTGTATAAAGTGGCCGATATCACCACTTTTGTAAAAGTATGTAAATTTAGGATGATCGGGAAGTTGACCGTTATGGGAACGCCAACTTAGGTTGTCTTTTTCATTTCTATGATCGAGGCGTTTGTATATATTTCGAGTCTTTATCATGGAACGGTCGGGAAAAGTTACTAGCAACTACCTTATTTGTTCAAGCTTAATCTATTTGTTTTGTGAAATTTTATTTAACAACAATTTGCTTCCCTTTCCTAGCAACTAACCTTAGGTTTTACTCAAACGAGGTTGTGATCGATACATGCATGTCTATTCCGTCGTTACGGCCATGTATGCGTGATTCAACCACCTTGTTGGTTTATTACTTTTGGTGAAAGTTAGAAGATCCCTACCCTATATCATTCTTTATCCTAACCCTTGGTTAAACTCGAATGAGGATGTGATCGAATTATTGATGCGGGCGTCGTAGGACTTCAACAAGAAGTTTTACAAATCCCTAAGCAGAGTACCTAACCGTTGTAGTAGTAGTATAGGCACGACTCGAGGGTTGTTATCGTTCTCTAGCAAAATAGGTTGGGAAGGCTTGATCACGGTCTAACAGAATTCTAGGGGTTGAGAGAAGATTATTTTTGTACTTTTAAATTTATAGGAAAGCAGGTAAATCTATGGTTTGAGAGGTTGGTTTGATAAACTATTAACTAATATCTAATCTACTGGTGATAACTTTATGATAATTAAATGTATTTACTTAATCATACATTACTTATCAGATTGTTTCTCCTAATCCTGTTGCCTTGTCACACTTGTGATGTAATGTGTAAGTATTTCCTAGGTTATGAACGAATTACACGAATCCGTCGTCTATTTAATATTACGTTAAGGCAAAACACAACTATGGTAGTATGAAGACTATTACAAGGCCCCTAAGAGTATATTAAATGCGTGTGAAATACCTTAAGAGGGATCAACCATATAAGGGGCAAGGTAGTATGAACACTGTTACCCTATATTTTGGTATGTGCTTAATTACACATACCATTTATCTGATAAAACAGGCTCAAACAACCAAAAACATACCAAAAATACATTGTATTTGTGTGTTTTCACTTATATTGTGCAGGAAACGGATATTCAACAAAAAGACAAAAACCAAGCCTTTACGAACAAAACCGAGCACGAGAACGAAAAGAGCGGAAAAAGTCAAAGTCAACCGAAAAAAGTCAAAGTCAACCCCGACAAAGTCAAAGTCAAAGCCGAAACCGAAGAAATACTTAATGGGCCAACCCGCACCCATCTAATGGGCCGGATCAGCCCATTAAGCTATTTAAACAAAGGCTTATATAAGCCTTGATACCACTTGGGCTTATTAGCCAAATCTGCCAAAGCAAATGAGGCCCAACAAACAAGCAGCCCAACGACACTAGTAACATCTAACGACTGTTAAGTCGTTAGCCCTGTCCATCCGTTAACCCCTTACACCGTTAGTCCTTCAAGGACTAACATTGTTAGTCCTTAACAACCACTTAACACCAGGGACCAAAGTTGACGACTTTCAAAACCAAACCAAATACGCGCCAAAACTCAACCTGTCACTGTTCACTCTCTTCCCCAAACTGCAACTCTGCTACTATACTCCAAACCCATCACTCTCACCTTCACCCTATGACAAAATGTCATAAACCCACTCACCCCACTCCTTAAAACCCCAAATGCCACCTTGGCAATCCCTAACATCCCTATTCGTCAAAAGATTATGCCAAGAAATGGATGGCTATGATTCAAGCCTTGGTGCCAAATCAAGATGGAGGGCTAGGATTGAAGGTTGGATTGCTCTCATACAAGAAACACAACTCAAATGCCCTAGGGTTTCTCAACTCGACTATATATGTGTGTATTTTTCACATAGTAAATCATCTAGAGTAACTTAGTTGTAGGAGTAGTGTAAATTTATTTACCAGCTTATTTATTGCTTTTTGTAATGAGATTTATCTTAATGTACTCCTTTTTTAATGCAAGTAATTTTTAGCCTAAATCATTTAAGTCCTTTTTAATTTAGTTTTCTTTTATGCAATTTACTCAAATTCCTCAATAAGCTAAAATATGTTTTCCTACCTTCTTTAAGCTCAAATGAATATCCAAAAGCTTATTTAAGCCTGTTTGTACAAGTTATTCAAGTTTTACTCCAAATTGGTAAAGTTTATGGTATAATAAGCTCTTGGATGATAAGCCAGACAAGAATGGGCTTATGGGTTGTGTATAGCTTATTTATAAGCTGAGCTTGTAGATTAAGCTCATTTGAGCACCTTTAATCCCTGTTTTGAGCAAGGGCTTGGTATGTTCCATTTTCCATTTTTAAGCTTATTTTCGATATTTTAGCTTAAACTGCTTATTGCTTATTTTCTACTTATTTACTGTTCATTTGTGATTATTATTGCCTATTAGTATTGTTATGTCTTATTTATGCTTGCTTGTAGGTTAGATTTCATTAGTTTATGTTTTTCATTAAAACTGTCATTTTTAGCCTTTAAACTGCTCAATCTTGATTGCTTGCTTCCTATGCTTATCTCTGAGTTTTTAAAGTTTATTTTTCCTTTATTAGTCTTATGCTATGTCTGTGTTTACATGTTTTAGCTTATTTCAGCCTTTTGTAGTTTAAAATTTGCAAAACCAGAACTTAACGAGTGTTTGGCATAAGAAACCAAAATGGGTCAAAATGATGTTAAAACTATTTTGGGTCCTTAAACTAAAATTGACAAGAATTTTTAAGTTGATTTAAGCTGTTTTTAAAAGTTCTTAAAGGGTAAGATCAAGTTTTAAGGTATTTTGTACAAATTCTTTAAACCTGTGATTTTGGAATGTGTTCAAACTGTTTTTTTTATTCTTGCTTAAAAGGTTTTTTTAAAGTTTGGTTTATGTTTCATGGTGAGTTTAAACGCAGTAGGAAAAAGATGGTTAAGTGGTCAATTGTATTGTAAGTGTTAGGTGCAAATCTGTTAAGTGAAATTTTCAGTTTTTAAGTTTTAAAAAGCCACATTTTAATAGCAAATTTAGATTAGTTAAAATAGGTTTTAGGTTTTGATTTTGATTACACAAGCTCTTTATATATAGTACTTTATCTGTTTAAGTTTAATTTGGATTTTAGCTTTCTTTAAGTAGCTTAATTTAGGCCTGCAAAAAGCCATTAAGGCTTAAAATTCACTCAGAACTTGCTGAGTAAAACATCCAATTTCCATAAGCCTTTTTGATATGTGTTTAATTACACATACCATTTTTCATATTAAGCGAACCTAAATGACTAAACACGTACCAAAAATACAT
>BQNB010153328.1:0-15656 GCA_026074375.1 Tanacetum coccineum
ACTATACAACACCGAGCAATGACAACACTTTTACGCATCAAGTGCAACACTTTCCATCATTTATTACAACACTTCTTTTTTATTTTTTTTAAATTATTAACTTTAGCTTTTTAGTGCCGCATATTTACTCTACAAAATTCAAAAGCTACAAACAAGGCAAAGTTTTATTAAAAGAAAAATTATTGTTGTGCCTAACAATGATGCCTACTAATGCACCTGATGATTTGATTAGTGGATTTGAAAAAATAATTGGTGGGAATTTAGAAAGAGAAAGACATATAATACACATGTACAAGTGATTTATGCATTAGATATTTATTTATGCATGCATTTTAGGTCTAAATAGCACTACTCAACAATATCATATTCCAAATACAAATGTCAAACTTCCATAAAGTTCATAACTTCCACGAGTGCGATAACAATATATGGTCGATAATATCATATTCAACTAAAAGATTTTCCAACATCAAAATAACGAGCATATATACATGGCATAAGGCATAATGAAACACAAAAAAATTCAATTGCACCCGCGGATAGTACTTGATTTTCATCCACATGTATCTTCCACATAACTATTTCATCTCATCGTAGTTGCAAATTTGATTGCATCCGAACCGAACTAATCATGTTAGTATCTTCTTGTAATGAGTGACATAAAGGGTTATTAACAACAATATAAAAATCAGACGTCACGTACCTTGTACCAAAGTTGAATGATCACTTATGTTAAAAACCCACGGACAAATTCAGGAGGTAGTTTTCCTAATATCTTCCGCACAGCATCTTCAATCAATTTTTCACGGTCGTCGTCATTTTTTTGTTGCATAGCTTCTAGTTGCCTTGCATGATCCTCTTTTAACACAGTCATTCTCCTTTCATAGTTCGCTTCAAAATCTCTTAACATATTTGCAGATTGACCCTTTTCAACTTCTAAACTAACCGTGGGTGATTCACAATCTCCCTCAAGACCGCAGATGCACTACCATCTCCATTCACCTTCTTTATTAATGTATTAGTAACGCCACAGCCAAGAAAGGATGTGCAGGAGCACTTTCATGTTCTGGGGGATTATAGTTCCACATTTTTTTCCTTCACTATTGTGTAAGAATTAAAAAGTTAACAAAACAAAATAGCAATACATGATACAATTGATATAGGTGTTTTATTAGCGTACGATTTAATTCTCCGTGTCATCATATGTATCAGCATACACATTTCCTTTTTTTCCTTTGGCGTGTGCGCTCAAACATTTGAGTAAAGCTAGGTTCTTCCTTGTTAGGATCTTCATTTTTCTGTATTTATAATCAATATATACATCCATAAGATGTACCATTCATGTGGATAGTATGAACCATAGTCACATGGAACGTGGTACGCTCCGGTACGAAATCGCGAAACGGGAACGCGGTTCGCGGGGTACTTAAAATTCGGTACGAGTAGGGGTAGGCTCATTTCGGTACGTTCCGGTTCGCTTTGGTTCGATGTATCATATAATTTAATACGATGTACCAAATTTTGGTACAATGTTCCATATTATACTTATATATTTAATATTTTTAATTATATATTTTATATAAATGTCACAAAATTTACATCATATTATTATATTTAATATTTTTAATTTTATACTTTATATAAATGTTGCAAAATTTATATCATTTATGTATTTTAAGTAAACCCCACTCTTAATTAACATGGAAGATAATATTGGGTTAAATTAAATGGCCCATTTATGAATTTAACAGTTGGGCCAAAAAAAAGAAACAAATCTGAGGCCCATTTATGTAAGTTATTAGGTCAAGTACATCATCTCCTTTGATTTCAGCCGTTACAATTCCTTTTCTCTCTCTCAAAACAGTCCTTATTCCTCTCTCTCTCTCACAAAACAGACACCGAAAATCTAACACAGTACACAAAGCGATGACCGAACGCTCCGGAACGCTGAAATAGGCGATCGAGACGCTATCGTACCGCGTTTCGGGTTCGAGCGATCGAAACTATATTCGCTGAGCAGGTTTCCAGGACAATGGGTTTTCTAATATAGAACCAGCCAATATCACTTGCTATTGTTATCAAGCTAGAAAGACGGGGTGTTACTTTCTATAGTGTAATATTGTTCCATGCATGTCTTTGAGTCTGTTTATAAACCTATGTAGTCACTTACGGTTTATAGACGAGGCAACTTTGCCGAGGTGATCACTTGATGCTTGATTTCCTCTTTTTCCCTGTTGCCTATATCAATGTTGGCTTGGTCTTGTTTTTTTTTCTGTTCATCCACTCAATGGGTTGACTGTGCACCTTGTAAGCCTATATTCCTCATATAGATTCATCTAATCTAATCTACTTTATTAGTATTTCTTTGTTCTTATTTTTATGGTTAATGCTTCTATCTGGTGACTTGAGACATGTTTTTCTAAATGATGATGTTAATATTGGGCTATGGAGTTATTCCTATGATGCTTATTATAGTCATAGTTACACTGATAGTAAACTCATGTCCAGTTATTTCCTTCTGTTGTGGGTTCTGATATGATTGTGATTGTTCTTTTATTTTTCGCACTCTTAATTATCTGCACTTATTTAGAGATATCATTTCCTCATTTCAATTATAGTGTTTAACAAGCTAGAATAGGGCAGACATTATAGACCGCGGGCCGAACCGAGAAACCGGATCGAATGGACCGACCCTTTTAATCATTTCGGTTCTCGGTCCGGTCTTGCGTAAAACCGAACATTTTGGTGTGGTCCGGTTTTGGTCGGTATGCTAGAATATACACTAGTTTTTTGTTTATTGTGGGAACACATAGATCCAAAAACATCAAATCATAGACCCTACGAGTCTCTGAATGATGAATACTGTAAAAGCCATGGGAGAACACTCCCGAGTGATGCTATTGTCATAGTTACTCTGATAGATCTTTCTGAATGTTGCTCACATTTGATTCGTCATTTCAATCATTTTAAATTTTCAACTTTATAATACAGAAATATAATTTCTATATCTATTTGTCGTGTCAGAACCAAGATGTGACAGAAGCCATCAAAAGGTAGCTACTGCATATGACGCAAGATTGTGGAAAGGTGTCGTAGTCATCAACTGAAACAATTTGTGATTGATGGGAACAAAGTTGTGTTAAGCGTTTCAAATCCTGATACCAGAGTTGATGATGCCGAGTTTGAAGAAAATGAAGTTTATGCAATCGATATTGTCACAAGCACAGGAGACGGCAAGGTTTTTTTTCTGATATTTGAATTTATATAATATTTTTCTGTTTAAGCATTGTAAAATGGGTAACGAACCAATAGAACATGACAATGGTTTTGATGGTTTTTTGCAGCCAAAGTTTTTGGATGAAAAACAGACAACCATCTACAAAAAAGCATTTGACAAAAATTATCAACTTAAAATGAAAACTCTCGTTTATACTCAGCGAGATTAGTCAAACTTTCCAATCATTCCTATTTCAGCTAGGTAACAGCTTGCGTATCTGGCGGTCTGTTTCTTTAGTTTGTTATTAGTTCGTAATCGATAAATAGAAATGGGTGAGTGTTTTGGTGATAGGGCTTTGGAAGAGAAACGTGCTCGGTTGGGATTGGTGGAATGTGTTAATCATGAGCTTTTACAGCCTTACCCTGTTCTTCATGAAAAGCCTGGTAAGAGCTTTTTTCATTGGATAGCTGAAGGTAGCAATCTTGAGCCATTTTCTATGAATTGGTTGGTTACATGGTCTGTTTCAAACAAATTTTATTAGTTAAACGGAAGACAGTTTGAAAATACCCATGTATTGTTAGTGCTTGCATCTTTATAAGCATTCATTAAGAATATGGATATTTATTGTTATAATTGAGCTTTCGCAAGTCTTATCAACACGTAAAAAAGCACAAACTCTGCAGGTTTTTGGGTTCTGAATGTTTTGATTCTGCCACAAGTTTCTTGTTCCATAACGAATAAGTTATTAAGTGACCGTGAATAACAATGGATTATTTCTGGTGCACAGGTGATTTTGTTGCACATATCAAGTTCACTGTTCTTCACAATGCCAATGGAGAATGCTCGCATTAACCTTCGCATCCACTCAAGAGTTTGCAACCAACAAAAGTGTGAATGACAACATGAAATTAAAGCGTGGTTATCTTTACCTGTAAAGTCCAAAAAGAAAGGTGGTGGCAAAAAGAAGAAAGGTGAGTGCTGAAAATGGGTTGATTTGGGTCAATTTATGTTATAACGTGTCAAGATGATAAAAATAAAATAAAAGCCTGAAAGGAAATGGGTCAAAACTTGCGCAGTGTATTTGTATATAACTTTTTTGGTTATTTTCCAGAAGGTTGAATTATCATTGAAACTAAAGTGTTGTTTAGTTTGAGAAACTAAGTGTAGTTAATCGGGGCAAGTAGTTTTTCAAGGAGAGATGTAAACTCACTCATACAAAAAGACACTGCTTGATTGGTTACTCGATGAGCATTGCTCATTCTTATTCTTGATCCATACATTCTGTAATTGTTGATATAAATGTTTATCATTTCAGGGAAGAAAGCTGATAAAGGTGAAGGTGAGGCCGAACCAATGGAAGAAACATCAAACGATGGTGCCCAAGAATGAGAGAAGCTTATGTAATTTGATAGATATTCAGATCCAATTTTGGTTTTCTCCCTTGTATCAGAGTTTGCTGAATGAATTTGTCTGAAAGCATATGTACACATGGTTTACCTTTTTTTTTTATATCATCTCTTATATATAAAACTTCAAAGTAGACACAAATTGTTGTCTTGTACAGGTACATGTTCACTTAAAAACTGCACCATAGCTGTATTTCTCATATTGTCAATGTGCCGAACTATATTTTCTTGACAATTGAAATGTTTACTTTACTAAAATAATATATATTCACCCGAATGCTGAATTCGACCTTACTTATGGATATTTGAATGATTATAATGAGAATAGTTAAAATGCCATCCCAGTCAAATCACGTCATAACAAACATTTTTGGAACGATTCATTTTTACAGTTTTAGCTTTCATTGCTCATTGAATATACGCCTTGGTTTTACTTTAAACTTTATAAGTTTCGATGTTTCTTACTAATCAACATGAGGTCATACAAAGAGTGTGTAAACAACAAGCTTTAGTGAGCTTGTGTTACTATTTGTGCATAAATTAGCCAAACAAACCGTTTGCTATTACATTTTTATATTTTCATGTTCTATTTTGAGTGTTACACGTAACACTTACCACAATATGACATATTGTTCATTGTCTGTAGGGTCATTCCCGAAGGTCAGTTAAGATGTCGGATTATTGTAATTGCTAGTATATACTTCGTTTTTTAACATTAAAGACTATCTTCATTCCCATTCCATTCTTTACCGTGAGGTGAGATTATGAAAGAACAATATCATCTCATAAAGCAAAAGAACACATCCTACATCCTAATAGCCAATCATTTTAACCTCAAATAAAAAGAAAGAAAAACCCCGTTTTTACAATGTTATTAAAAACACTCATCTTGGCAAACGGTAAATCGTCCAAAATACGAAAATACAGCACCATTGCGATGATAATATATTTTATCTTGTCAGTAGACAGACACAATATTGATATATAGTTCGACGAATTTTTAAATTGAAATGTCCCGCCCAGAAAAATCACGCTGATTTTTTTTTATTTTTTTATTTTTTGTTTTTTGGTTTTTTTACAACATAAACAAATAATTATTATTATTATTTATTATTATTACATAGTATTGGAAAGTATAAAACGAAAAACAATTGTTCGCTAGAACCTTTTTAATTGCAAAGCAATTCTTTAAACTAACATTAGAGATTAGGGTTTCATAACATTGTATAATTCGAAACCCATTAGACTAATGTTGGGTCCACTCCCTCTTAAATCACGAAAATAAAAAGTATCCAACACTTAATTTAAAAAAAAAAATCAGATAGATATCATAAATCACATTGATTTCACAAATCACATGTTAATTTCACGAAATCAACCATGTGATTTATAAATTAACCAAGCCGAGAATAATTTTCTTTATAGTATACGGACATTTTTAATGTACTTTTTACGACTTAGTCAAGGTTTTCAAGATCGGAATCTTACTCATATCGTTTTCGTCTTTTGCAAAAGATCGAGATCGTAAGTCGAATCGGAGTCGTAAGATCCCTATTATAATGTCATTGTTTCTAAATAGTCTTTTTAATAACCTTACAAACTACAAATTATTATGTATAAAAAACACAAAATTATATGAATGTAATCTAAAATGGTAGTTCATAAATTATGATTAGAAATGTTTAAGAAGATAAACATGTTTGTTTTATAAATTCTACAAAACCCAACCATAATTTGTAGGTTTTATATTTTGTGGTTTGAAAAATAAGATCGACTCGGAGTAAACATAATATCCTAAGGCAAGACCATATCCTATAAGTTTCCTAGGGTTTCTACGTCATGCAAAGATCCTAACGTAGGATCTGGATCGTTTTTGCTTTGCAGTATCGTAAAATCGTAAGATCCTAAGATCAGGATCGGGATCTTAACAACCGTGCTTTTTAGTGTTAAAATTTCTACCAAGAAAAATTACACGTGGTTTGTAAAATCACTTGTGACTTGTTGTTTTTAAAATTTCTAAGCCATTAGATGTAAATAAAATAGATGATTGAGATTGAAGGAATTGTTCTTTAATTAAATATTGTTCTACATGGATCTTTTGTCCGCCAATTAATTGAAATCATAAATAAAAAAGGAAGGATCCACACCAATTAATTCAAATCACAAACAAAAAAGAAAGGTACCATGAATAATAGAAAACTACAACTATTTTAACCCGCTAGGTAAAATTAGCCGACGCTATTGCGTCGTATATTCGTCTAGTTTAAAAAACTTTAAAATGTTATGAATAATTATATGTGGATGTCCTATCTCCAAAAAAGAGATTAGAGTATTTATAAGTAACTAGAGAAGGTTCAAAACATCTCCTTTGTATAAATATAATATAATATATAGACCTATTGGTCAATTGATTAATAACACTTTTCATTCTCTCAAACTTGTGTTCACAACACGTTATCAGCACACTCTAACATTTTATCTTTTTTCTCTCTCGTTTGCACAGGTATGTCTTCGACTTTTGATATAATATACCGGCTATGCATTGTATAGTTTTATATAAGTCATTTGGCAATAAACATAATATAAAATAGCATGAAAACTTTTGCTTTAACAAGCATAATCTGTGCCCATCTTAATATTATAATTCTATTAATATGTTATGTGTTCAAATCGATGAAACATGTTTTTTTTAGTATTACGATGCAACATGATATATACTTTATACAAATTGATGTACACTTTATATGTACATGATAAAAACATTTAATCAAGTTTCGCTAACATAATCACTAATTCTATGTTTTGATTGGTTTATTGACTTGATTTGTTTTCATGTACTATATCACTATATATCACATATAGTGTTAAACAATTAATCTCTATATATGGTTTAATATATTAACCTGTCTTTCATTAAATCTATTAGATCATTATGGTTTAATATTAACGCTAATTCATAACATGATCTACTGATTCTATTGTAGCACATCGTTTTATTTTAAACTATCATAAACGTGGTTTTTAAGTAAGTATTTTACTTGATTGTTATTTGGTTTTGTTATTGTTTTTTTAGCACACTTAATATCATTGATGGCTATACTGTTTGTTTGGAATAAAGAGTTTTCTTGTTGTTTTTTCTTTTGTGATACAAAAAGCACTACTTTTCAATTTGAGTTTATTTAATCAACATGCAACGTAGGGTGGAACTTATAGTAATCATGGGAACAAAAACCTTTAAAATCTTGCTATTCTGGCTCTCGATATCAGTGGAAAAAATTATTTGTCTTGGAGGTTGGAAGCAGAGACATACTTAGATGCACATGGGCTTGGAGATACAATCCAAGCGGGAAAGGTAACAACCTCCATGCAAAAGGCTAAGGCATTGATGTTTATACGCCATCATCTCCATGTAGACTTAAAAACTGAATACCTTACTGTGAAAGATCCACAAGTCCTATGTAACAAATTAAAGGACAGATTTGACACCAAAAACGGTGATTTTGCCTAAGGCAACGTTCTGAGTGGACACACTTAATACGTACAATGATTTTAAATCAGTGAGTGAGTATAATTCGGCAATGCACCATATTACTTCCACGTTGCTTTTATGTGGGGACACAATTACTGATGCTGGAATGTTGGAAAGAACTTTTTCCACATTTCATGCTTCTAATATACTATTGCAACAACAATATCGAGCCAAAGGTTTCACAAAGTATTGTGATTTGATTTCATGTTTGCTTGTGGCCGAGCAAAATGAGATGAAACTTTTAATGAAAAATCATGAGACTCGTCCAACTGGTGTTGCTCCCTTGCCAGAAGCAAATATGGTAACTTATAATGATTATAGTGGAGGTCGCGATCGCGGATATGGCGTTGGACGAGGCTATGGTCGTGGTCGTGGTCAAGGGCGTGGATTTGGTAGAGGTAATTATTATTGTGGTAATCATGTGTTCAGTTTAAGAACACAAGGTGCTACAAGAAGTTCAATAATAAGGAAAAGAATGAGAGAAGATGGAGAGAAAAAGAAAAAGGCAAACGCAATTCATGATATCCGTTGAGGAAGTTTTGATCATTGGGCAAAGCACATTGTCTTACACCCAAACATCCTAGTTGCACTTTACCAATAGTATATCAAAAATAAAGAAAATTAGGTGGGAATCAAACATTTTTTATAATATAAGAGATATATCCCAAATGATCCTAAAGACCAAACGATGCAACTCATTTGGATGATGATGAATTTCTACAAAAAAAATAATTGGTAGTTTGAAGCCATGAATAATTTACTTTTAGGTGTTATGTTAGGATTTTCTTTTAAGTGTTTTGTTAGGAATTTTCTTTAGGTGATTTTGTTTTGGATTTCAATTATTCTTGGCTATAAAATTTCTGTTAGGATTAATTTTCTTTGGTTCGTGCATTGTTTTACGTCAACTAATAACTGCTAATAGTGGATATTTATGGATTTGCATATGTTATGTTTATTTATTTTCTTTGTGATTAGCATGTTATGTGATTTCTGAGATTTGAATTATACTCAAGTTGATAGCAACCTGGTTAAAAGATATGTATTTTTATCCTTAGTATTATTGTTTTGTGGCTAAACAAATTCGATAACTACTTTGGTTTTGTCGTAACCATGATGACTAAGCTATTTCTTTTCCCATGGCCTGCTGTCCCTACATTTTCTTTATCTAATGTGCATAATGTTTTTTTTCCAATACGAATGGAAGTATTTTCTTTTGTGTATGTTCCTTTCATGTGAATATGTTATACTATGGTGCATACGTGGTGCAACTTGTATTAATTGGCATGACCGGTTAACACAACCCGCGTCAGAGAAGAATGTAACAAATATAAAAGAAATCATGAGTTTTTTTCAAAGATATTTTTGTTATTGTTCTAATGAAAATACCATTACTATATCACCACTAAATACAAAGGACTTTACTCCTTAAAAATTTTATGAAAAAATTGAAACTCATTTAATGAAGGCCTATACATGTAACATGTGTATGCATTTTGAGTATACCAAAATCGACTGCATCGTCAAAAATGAATCATCCAAATACTCAATTAAAGATGCGTTGATTTAGTGGCTCGAAGTGAGCACGGTTTTCCAGATAAATTATTGAGAATAGTGGTGATTACTTTCAAGTATTGGGCGATTATTGGAATAAGTTTTGAACTTAAAGGTAGCTCATGTTCATACACGAATTGCTTTTGTTGGAACGTTTGTAAAACGTCTTCAGTTGATTGCAAAGCCAATAATTCTGAGAACAAAACTTTAGTATATTGGGGCAATTAAAAGTATAATGAATCACATCTAGCCACTCTAATAAATGAAAATCCTCCCCATAAGAATGGTCATGCATTGGTGTTAGGAATACAAAATTCCTAGTAAAAGTCTCGTCACATCGTAGATTCATCAGTAGATAGCTCGAATAAAAAAAATATGGAAACAATATAGGCTAGTTGAGGAAAAGCCCATGTACAAAGCCGCAAGGACTGAAACCCAATAACCCACCTAGTATAGAAGTATAATAACCTCTCCACACATGGAGAGGTGTTTGTGTCTCTTTGTATTTTCACATAGTTCCATCAACCATTCATTTTTTCCATTTTTATTTCTCTCTCCAACTTCTCTCTCTATTTCATCTTATGTGTGAAATGAGTTTTCCTTCAATTGTTATCAAGAGACCAGAAGTGGGTGTTTAGTTTTGTGTATTGTATTTGATTTGGTTCAAAGAACCTTTACCAAGATCAAAATCCATTGATTTAAAAATTTTTCGGCATAAAAACCTTTACGTTTGACATTTTTTTGTTCCTATAGGTAAGTAACACTAGTTGTATACAGATTTTTTGTAAAAAAAACCAATCAAAAATGTGTCTTTTGAGTTTTGAAAATTTGGTTTCTTCCGTCTCAGTTACAACCCAACCGACTATCTTCTCTGTTGGAACCGAACTAGAAGATCGAACGAGTTAACCGAACTAGTTAACCGAACCAGTGGAACCGATCTAGTTGGTTTTAATTGGAACCGAACGAATTGTTTTTAGTTGGAACCGAACGAGTTGATTTTTAGTTGGAACCGAACGAGTTAATTTTAGTTGTAACCGAACGAGTTATTTTAGTTGGAACCGAACGAGTTGAATTTAGTTGGAACCGAACGAGTTGTCATTAGTTTGAACCGAACTAGTTTACTCCTTTGTCAACCGAACAAGTTGAACCTAACTAGTTACCCTCCTTTACAATCCGAACATAGTGAACCTGAACTAGTTACTTACTTTGTCAACCTCACTAGTAACAACCAGTTTACATCTTTGACAACCGAACTAGTGAACCAAACTATTTTCCTCTTCATTTACCAACCTAAACAAGTAAACCAACCAGTTACTTCTTTGACAACCGAACTAGTGAACCGAACTAGTTTTACTTCTTTTATCAACCGAACTAGTGAACCGAACCAGTTTACTTCTTTGACAACCGAACTAGTGAACCGAACTAGTTTACTATATCTATTTACAACCCCGAACCAATCAAGTTGTTTGAGAACACGAACTAGAAAACTTTCCAAATTAAAACCTAATCAACTCAAAATTTTCTAAATTATAACGGTTATTTCTTTGACAAAGTAAAATCCAGTGAAACATTAACCTGTTTTCCCCTTTTTGTCGAGAAATATAAAATCCCGTGTATTTCAAGAATTATTGTCAAGACTCAACAACTATATATTCACACACAATTTCTTTCTACCACCTGATCGATCATAGTAATCTTAAGTTGATACCACGTTATCAATGGACACTCTTTGCTGATAAATCACTTCCTCAAGGTGACAATAAACACCGATGCTTGAAAAACATTAGTATGATTCATGGAAAAGCATAATGGAACTTTATTATGTATGAATAGACCACATGGTAGAATAATCTTTGCTTTCGTTGAGAAAGGTCCACTCGTCTGGCCATCAATCACAGTGGATTTGTGTATACAAGACTAAGGAAATATAACTTAGCTCACCCCTGCAGAAGCCATTCAAGAAATTGTGACATCAAAGGCAATTAATATCATTACTCCAAGGCCTTCCAACAAAAATTTTTATGCTCTAGTTAGTCAACATCATGTAGCGCAAGGATCTTTGGGAGAATAATAAACTGCTCATAAGGCAGACCAGACCGTTAACAAAGCAAATAACGATAGTGTAAGTGTACGAAGATTTGATAAGTTTACTTACAAGAAAGGAGAGTCGTTACATGAGTACTACTTGAGATTCACACTGCTACTCAATGATATGAACATCTACAAGATGCCGACTGACAATTTACAAGTTAATACCCAAGTTTCTGAACACTTCTTTCCTGATGAATGGAGCAAATCGTTACTGATTGATAAGTTGGTCAAAGACATTACTACTACCAAATGTGATCAGACTCATGCACACTTGGAACAACATGAACAGACATGCAAATGAAGTTACGTTTGATGCTTGAACAGCAGTAACTCTGATCCTCTTGCTTTAGTTGCATCTCACCAAAAAAACACAGTCACCTTAATCAAACTCAGCAACACACTTACCAAAACACTCAACTTCAACCACCAGCTTCAACATATCCATCTCCACAGTATGGTTCACCTTATCAGTCTCAACAATACTCAACTCATCAATCATTAACACCTCTTTCAGTAACTTATCCATCCAATGATTTTCAATCAATCGAATTCACCCACAACGTTTATTCTCCATCATCAACCCAAACCCTCAATTGAATATCCCTCACCCAAATTTAACCAATAATTTGAATTTTCCTAACAAGACTCCGGTCTATTTTTCCAATGTTCCTGAAGCGATGATCCATTTGAACCAATCAATCATATGATGTCGTTTTTAAACTACAGTTTAGTCACCTCCCATATCCCACTACCAAATAATCAGCTAGAAACTCATCTACACCCTAGCAACAAGCTACCATCAATAATGGAATGAGTTATACTACAACCAATTCAGGGAGAAACAAACTTCTTTTGCTCTGCTGGTACTTCAAGACTTATACTCTAGGAGCAATGGTCAGAAATTCTTGAAAACAGAGGACGTTAATATTGCTAAATACTGAAAAAGGGGAAGGCCACATGTCCAGACAGTGCACCGAACCAAAGATAAAAAGGGATGATTCATGGTTTAAGGAGAAAGCTGTTTGCTGGTACACAGCTCAAGCCTCAAGAGTCAAATTCTAAATTAGAAGTGAACTTTACTTTTTTTGCAGATCCAGATAATCTTGAAGGTCAAAGCACACAAACTGTCATTACTCTCACCATGCTGCTTATTCAACTGATGATTTGGGATGCCATATGACTCTGATTGTGACGAACTGAAAGCAAGACAACTCTGACCAAAGTTGCTCTCATGCGAATTTAACTCATTATTTTCAGATGCACTTGCTGAGGTATACAATCATATAATATGAATAGATAATGTTAATGAGGGCACATCAAGCTGTGCAAGGTGATGCCGTCTTCTCACATCGAATGTTGTGAATCATTCATAGACTTTAAAAAACCATTATAGCAATATCATTCCTATTCTCGTATGTGAATAAATCACAACAAGTAACTATTCAGAATTCTAACTCCTCTGCACAACAAGATGATTTTGAATATTATTCTTGTGATTGAACAACTATAAACAACAAGTACTAATTTACCAAGACTAATCTGGGAAAATAAAAGTGTCCCATGATACCTTAACTGCCGACTTGAGAAGATATAAAGGAACCACGAAAAAGTTTTTGAAAGAAGGACAAAATTTGAACTTAAGGAGTAAGGAAAACGTTTTCATACACATGTGCAACACTGTAGAGATTGTTCTTCTTAAACAAACTCTTTACAGAACAATTATAATGAAAAGGAATCTTTATATACAATACGGTTCTCTTTATAAATATTTTAAGAAAAGAAGACTCTAGGAACCAATGATAAAGAAATAGCTATCTAGAAAAGCAGATCAAAACAACTAGATAATATTATTTTAAAAGAGATCAATCTGCAACAAACTGATCCCAAAATGTTGACGAAACCTCAGTTATTCTATGATAATACCACTAACAAGCACTAGTGTTTTCAAAATCCCTTCTATCAAGCAGAAAGCTCAGCAGTCGAAACAAGAGCATATTTGGTGATATGTATTTTTCAAACTAAACCATTGTGATTCTTGACTCAGAGTAACCTTACACTTGTTGAAGAGAGTCTTACCAAAATTGTTTTTTAAAACAAAGGATAAAAAGATGTTAGAAAAGAAAAGCATGTTGAATACCAACCATAGATTAATGCTGCTCTTAAAACAACTTAGTCAAAAGAATTTTCCAAGCACGATTGTACCAAAAACTAATTAACTGCTTGAACAAGACCTTTTTGTCTCAGATCTGTGAATTCTTCAGAACCCACAACTTTCTAATTAGACCCACCAATGTTTGAGGTTCCAAAAGAACTTCCTAAATCAGCATGGTTAACACCGAGTTTGAAAGAAACTTAAACACCATCTATGCTGAACTTTGATGTGGTAGTCCAAAGAAAGACACAAACCCACAGCTATCACACTGAGGGATCGAAGGGTTTCGAACATACAAAAGCATGTTTTAGAGAAAAAAAAAAATTTGAAATTATTTTTCATTTGTAAAAGCTCTGAAGGACTTATTTAGTACATTCAACCAACATTTGGTTGATGAACTTTTTGAAGTCCAAAATGTCTTCTATCAAATGGAACAGGCTGTGGAACAACATCGTATTGAGTCAAAAACATTTGAAGTTAAGATGAATCAAGTTTTGAACGAAAATGAACGACTCTTGGAACAAGTGATGAGCAAAGATATTGTGAACTTACTTGTTAATCCTTCCGTGGAGAATGATTCTGTGAATGTGCATGAATGTCAAAAGTGTCTCAAACTTGAGATTGAGCTTCAAACGGATTTTGTTAAAAGGGAAACTTACGATAAACTGTTCAAAAGTTTTACCATTCTTGAAAAACATTGCATCTCTTTAGAAGTTGACACTCAACTTAAACAGGAAATTTTTCAAAGGGAAAACTCTGTTTCAAATCAAAGTGTTCCAAGTTTTGATCAATTATTTGAATTAAATGAATTGAAAGCTCAGTCCTAAGAGAAAGACACGGTAATTAAGAAGTTGAAAGAGAGAATTAAATCTCTAAGTGGAAAAATGGATAAGGATAAGATCAAACAGGACTTAGAAGAGATTGAAACCATAAATATTGAATTGGATCATAGGGTGACAAAGCTTATTACTGAGAATGAGCATTTGAAACAGACCTATAAGCAACTTTATGACTCGATTAAACCAACACGTATTTGATCAAAAGAACAATGTGATGGTTTAATTAATCAAGTCAATATAAAGTCTGCGGAAATTTCTGATTTAAAAGTGCAAGTCCTTTTGGAAAAGCTTTGGTAATCACTGCTCTCAAGGATGAATGAAGAAACATAAAGAAAATCCCTAGATTGATAATAATGTTTCAAACACCCTAGTGATCAATGTCATCAAGTAAATGGAACCAATAACCCCCAAATATTGAATGAATAAAATGACAACTCACTCTGCCTATATTAAGCATTCTCTAGAAGAAGCCGCAGTTCTTAGGGATCTAGTCGATCATATTAAAGCTAATTAATCCTTAGATCCACTCTTAGAATCTGCCTGTAAGTATACTAAACTAATTCAGGAGATGCTTTCTAAAATCAGTAAAACTTGTCCTAGTATCAACAGTTCTGGAGAACAAAGTCAAAAGAGTTAGATTCACTAAGCCCGTCACATCCTCAAGAAACACAAAAATAGCCTATACCTCAAACCTAGCTTCTAACAAACCTATGTTTTCTTCTACAGGAGTAAAACAGTCTACTAGTGCTAGCGGATCACAGCCTTCAGGCAATATAAAGAAAGATAAGTGCTAGCCTTAAAATATGGTGACAAACACGGAATTACATTAGTTTATTTATAGCGTGACACATAGGGACTAATAATGACAAGA
>BQNB010153329.1:0-15656 GCA_026074375.1 Tanacetum coccineum
TTTCATCCATATACTTGTCTTGACTGATGAAAATCTCATTATCTTTTTGTGTCACTTATAGTCCTAAAAAGAAAGTGAGCTCACCCATAGAACTCATCTAGAACTTCTTATGCATCGATTTCTCAAACTCAATGCATAACTCCTTTTTAGTAGATCCAAAAATGATATCATCAACATATACTTGAACTAGTAAAATATCACCTTTGATCCTTTTAATGAACAAAGTCTTATCTATCTGACCTCTTTGAAATCCATTGTCCAATAAATAGGTAGATAAAGTCTCATACCAGGCTCTAGGGGCTTGATGTAGAGCATATAATGCCTTTTCTACCTTATAAACTCTGTCAGGGAATTTTGGATCTTCAAACCCTGAAGGTTGATTGACATAAACTTCTTCCTTAATATTGCCATACAATAATGCACTCTTCATATCCATCTCGTACAAAACAAAGTCTTTGAATGAGGCATAGGCTAAGAACAGCCTAATTTCTTTAATTCTAGCAACTGGAGTAAAAACCTCATCATAATCTATTCCTTCTTCTTAAGTGTAACCTTGTGCAACCAGCCTTGCCTTGTTTCTAATCACTATACCTATCTCATCTTTCTTGTTTCTGTAGACCTATTTTGTTCTAATGGCCCTCTTGCCATATGGTAAATCAACCAAAGTCATGACCTTCTGCAAATTAAACTGTAAAAGCTCATCCTGCATTGCTTCTATCCATCTTGGATCTGTCAAAGCTTGAATCACCTTCTTGGGTTCTACTTGTGATAGAAAACAAGCAAACAGACAATTCTGAAAATCTTTGTGATTGATCCTTTGTTGCACTGAACTAAACATACCATGGTTAGTCACATTCTTTGTCATCCTTCTGGTTTGAGGTGCTGAATGTATATCTCCAATGATTTGTTCAACTGGACTATCCTTGTGAATTTTGGTAGTTGGAATAAGACTGACAATGATATGTGTGTTCAAATTAGTCATGTCAGCCTCTGCACCAACATCATCATCTTTTAAATAGACAATTTCTTCCAAATTAGGCATATTTGGATCATCATCACATCCATAGACTATATTTTCATCAACAACATTATCTTCTATGCCAGCAGCATTAACACGTGAACTAACAATATTAATTTTATTAGTGTTGTTGACATGTGCATCGTGCTCTTGAGTAACTATTGACTTCTCTGTATTTGGCACCTCATAATATTCATTCTTTGGATCTTCATCATCCTTCTTTTCTTCCTCCCCTGATGGTTTAAATCCAACATTAGGAGAATCCATTGAACTAGAAGAGAATTGTGGATCTTTAGTCAAAAATGGTAACAGTATGTAATCTTTGCCAGGTACTGTCTCCATACTGGCTTTTCCTGCATTATCACATGCTTCTTTACCTGCATTACCATTAGATTGATTCCCTGCAACAACTGGCTCATAATTCATAGATTTTGTTAGTGCATCTATATCAAAAAGCCATTTAGGTCTACTTCTTGCAATATTAGGTGTATCCTCATTAAACTTTACATGCAGGTTCTCTTCTACAATCCTGGTTCTAGTGTTGAATACCCTGAATGCTTTGCTATTAGTTGAGTATCCTACAAAGAACCCTTCATCAACATTTTCATCAAACTTACCTAGGTGATCTATGGTATTAAGGATTGTAACAGGACACCCAAATGGTCTCATGAAGCTTAAGGCAGGTTTTCTACCTAGAAAAAGTTCATAAGGGGTCTTGTTGTGAGGCTTAATTACTAATACCTTATTTTGTACATAACAAGTAGTATTAACTGCTTCAGCCCAAAAGGTAGTAGGTAACTTTGAATCAGCCAACATAGTTCTAGCAACCTCTATTAGTGTCCTATTTTTCCTTTCTGCTACTCCATTATGTTGTGAAGTCCTAGAAACACTAAATTCCCTCTTAATACCCTTCATTTCACAGAACTGATTCATGATCTTATTCTTGAATTCAGTCCCATTGTCACATCTAATCACTTTTACCTTAAGGTCTATTAGATTTTCTATGCCTGTAATGAATGTTTTAAGGATTTCACTAGTTTTATCCTTAGTGGCTAAAAAGAAAACCCAACTAAACCTACTATAGTCATCTGTGATAACTAGGCAGTACATCTTTTTCATTAGACTCTTTACAAATGTTGGCCCAAACAAATCCATATGCAACATTTATAATGGTTGGCTGATTGAACTGACTAATTTGGTCTTACAAGAAGCTCTGTGTTGCTTTCCCTTCTGACAAGCAACACAGGTTTTATTAATTTCAAAAAAAATTAAAGGTAAATCTCTTACAAGGTTTTCCTTAACTAGTTTATTTATAGTTTTGAAATTTACATGTCCAAGCCTCCTATGCCAAAGATTAGATTCATCTGATGTGGCTTTTGCAAAGAGACAAGTGAGACCTCCTTGAGGAACAACATTCTTTAAGTCAATATTGTACATGTTATCTTTTCTAGGAACTTTAAGTAAAACATGACTTTCATCAGTTAACTTAAAGTCTGGAGCCAGAACAACGCATTCAGTATCAGTAAAAAGAACATTATTTTTCTTGTTACACGTTTGTGAGACGCTGAAAAGATTGAACTTTAGTTCCTTTACAAAATACACATCTTTAATATCTAATTTACCAGTTCTTATTTTACCTTTCCCAGTAATTTTCCCTCCTTTGGTACTTCCTCCAAAGGCAACAAATCCTTCATTAATTTCTTTATAATCAGTAAGATAGGATTTGTTTCCTGTCATGTGCCTAGAGCATCCACTGTTAATCACTCCTTTATTCTTCAATTCTTGCTGTGGATTACCCTGCACATAATGGTAAGAAAATTAATTTCTCTTAGGGACCCAAGCCATCACTGACTTGGATTTGCCTTGTGCATCAACATAGTCAAATCTTTTAAAGGTCATTGATGCACCAATGTTTTTGGAGACATGGTCTATAACTTTGTGCTTTGGTCTCCAAATCCAACATGTCGAGGCCTTAACAGCATTAGCCTCATTTCTCTTATTATTGCTTACCACTGCTTTTGGCCCAACAGTAGTAACATTTCCTTTAACAGTATTAATTTTTTCTTTGAAATTACTGTACTTATTTGTTGTAAACTTGTTAAAGGGCCTTGTAACATGTGAATGTGCTATAGTAAAAACATTTGATGCTGGTTTTGCATAATTTACAATTGGTTTTGGGAAAGCAGTATTAATTGGTCTGGCAGTATTAACTGATACTGCTGCTTTTGTAGAGTTTTGCCTAGCAGTATTAAGTGTTTTAAGGCCAGATTTCATTAAAACTGCTTTTGAAATAAAATTTCCTTTTGGATGAGGGTGAGACATTCTTTGAGAATTTTGGTGATTCACCCTTCTAGCATTGTTCCAATCAGGCTTTTCAACCATTTTCTTTTCATGAAAATCACAATCTTTGATCAAATGGTTAAAACTGCCACATTCATAGCAAGCTTTATCTTTAAACTCAAAATTACTTCCTAATTTCTGAGTCATCAAATTATTCCAGTTTCTCTTGTTACCTCTAGGACTTTGACTGTTTTTCCTAAGGTATTTAGCTTGCTCATTATTATTTACCTTCTTAACAGACTCCCTAGTTGATTTTACATGCTTATTAGATTTAACAAATTCTATCTTAGCAAAACTAGGTTTTCTCTGTTTAGATTTAGACTGAGTCTCATACTCATCCTCACTGTCAGATATCCAATCTTTAATGATTGGTTCACTACAAGACTTAGGTTTTGACTCACTAGTCTTAGTTTCACTAGTTGCAACTGCAGGTACATTAGTTACTGACTCACTAAAAACATATCCATCCTTATCATGAAGTAACAAATCAGGTTTAGGGGGCATGATGTTCCCAGTATAGGGAGGTGGAACTGCATGATACCCTTCACATGTTTTGTTCTTATCATTTACCTAACTATCAAAAACTTGACTATCAAACCCCACACCAGTCTTGAACTTATCACTTACTTGAATCTTTAACAGTTTGCCTAGATTCTTAGATGAATTTTCAAACTTTTCTAAGGTAACTTTTAAATCATCTCTTTCTTTTTTAGCTTTTTCAAATTTCTTTCTAAGCTCCGTTAGTGCATTATCTCTTAACATAACATCACGTTTTAAAATCTTTATGTCCTCTTCAAAAACAGCCTCATTCTGTTTATACACTACTAGTCTAGCCTTTACTTATTCTAGACCTGCTTTCTAAGCTCCTACATTTATTTGAGACTTATTAAAATCTTTTGTCAGATTATCATAATGTTCTTTGAGAGTTTCATAAGATTTTAAACATGCTTTAGAACAAGTTGATACCTCAGAATCTGAGCTTGAAGTACTTGAAGAACCTGACGAAGTATAAGCCATAAGTACAAAATTGGTAGGTCCTTCCTCAGCTTGGTCACTCCAATCATAGCCAAGACCATCACACTGAGATACTAAAGCTTTTGAAGTAGTTTCCTTAACTGACACAGTCCCTTTTGTTGTCTCTTTGTTTCTGTTATCATAATACTTAGGAGCCCTGCATTCCCTAGCAAAATAACCTCTTCTGTGGCAATTATAGCATTCCACCTTGGTTTTGTCAAAGCCAATGGTATCAGTCCCTAAATTCCTTCCTGTCTTCTTGAGAAATCTTCTTGCTCTCATTGTCAGCATTGCCACCTGCCACTTCAAGTCCATTTCCTCTAAATCATCAGGATCAATTTGCTTTAGGTCATCATTGTCTAATTGTGAATTGTTAGACTGACTAGCAAAGAAGGAGTATATCACAATATCACTCAGACTATTAACATTTGGTGATGTAGAAGCGTTAGCCTTTGAGTTAGCAGCAGAAACACTATGAACAGTCTTAACTGCTTTATTAGTGCTGCTAGTGATATTGGAAGATACAAAAGCTACGTTTTGTGTGTTTTGGCTTGTGCTAGATGACCCTTTGACTTCAGCTTCATAAATCTTTAGATTGTTGTACAAGTCATCCATGCTTAGAGTTTCTAAGTCTTGTTTGTTCCTCCAAATTAGGGTATGAGTCTTCCACTCAGATGACAGACTTCTTAATAACTTTAGATTCAAATCTTCCTGAGAAATAGTTTCCCCATGAATTTCTAGCTGACTAATAAGCTTTTGCAGCCTATCATAAATCTGATCAAGTCCTTCTGAGCTATTTTCATTGAAATTCTCCTACTGCTATTTAAGAAGTGTCTTCTGAACTTTCTTTGACTCCTTATTACCTCCAAACCTATTCTCCATGGCTTCCATCAGAGACTTAGCACTCTTGTAAGAGTTAAACTTTAGTTGATGTTCATTAGGAAGAGCCATCAACAGAGTACCTCTTGCTTTTAATTCATTCTTCCTTGCTAACTTCTCTTCTGCAGTTATAGGAGGATATGTTTGCTCAACACCATCAACAGTTTTCTTTAGTGGAGGTGAGTCACCATTGACTATTACTTCCCAAAGAGCATAATCTGTCATTAGGAAGTACTATTTGATCCTCATCTTCCAAAGCTCATATTCATTAGGATTGAGCATTGGAAGTTTTGCAGTAGCAACCGTTAATGAAGATACTGCCTCAATGTTTTCACAAACAAATAGATCTGGTAAATGTGGATTGTTTCTTCTTATTCAAAGTTTCTCAACAAGCTCTAATACCACTTGTTGATCCCACTTGAATAGATATTGCTTAGCTTGTAAAAATCTTAGTTATATTGAATAAATCCAAGATAACTATGATAGAAACTTTGATTGAATATTTCAAAGACTATGCGGAATCTAGTCTATGATACTAAGAAGAATAAGCAATAAAACAGTAACAAACACGATTTTATAATACCAAACTTTAAGCCTCAATATATTAATACGAACACCCTTGATAGTGTTAGGGTTATACAAAACCTTAAAGCTATAACTATGACTGTATGTGATGAGATGAGATGAGATACTAAACTACATGCCCTATGGTCTCTTTTTATACACCAAGGAACCCTAATGGGCTTACAACGCGTTTTCTACACATACATATCTTTTCCTAAAATATCTCATTCTTATCACATCAGCAGTACTAACATATACACTAACAGTATTAACTTAACTCTAGCAGCAGAAACTCTTCTAGCAGTAGTAACTAATACTAGCATAATCCTTCCAGCAGTAGTAATCACTCAGCAGTTGCAACTGAGCACAAGCAGTATTAACTACTTAGAAGTTTACCCCAGCAGTACTAACATACACTAGCAGTACTAACTTTTGTACTAGCAGTAGTAACTACTTAGTATATTTCTAGTCTTCATCTCTGAGCAGTCTTAACTTCTACTAGCACAGTAACTTTATACTAACAGTACTAATTATACTAACAGATCGCGTAACTATAAAGTAAACTTTTATACTACCAGTACTAACTACTTAACATAATTTTCATTAGTATCACTAACAACACTAAGTTATGCTTAACAACACTAATATATCCTGAGCAGCAGTAACTCTAAGAACATCTTGAAGTCTTTTAATCCCAACATCACACGAACCAAACGATTTACGTTCTTAAACCACGTTTTCAAATCAAGAGTTTATTAAAATAAATAAGCTCATACACACACCTCCGAATCTATTAAACTGATTCCAAACAACCTGTCGTGCCGGTACGCGTTTGCTTGAACGAAATTCAGGAAATCAGCGGGAAAGCTTCTCGATTATTTACTTAAAATACAAACCAAATACTCCGTAATGGAAAGACGAATCAAAAGTGATTCCCTTCAGAAATTCAAGACTCCATCAAACTCCCGGTTAAACCGTAACCGTTTTACGCAAAATAGCCAACTGAAGTCAACTTTTCAGCTTTCATCAGGAAAACTGACAAGATCGAAAGACTTTAAAAATACAAAATTATAATATTTTATAATACTTAACCCTGGGCAAATTACCGTTTATCACAAAAACTTTCATTGTGCAAAAAGTAAGAGAGAGAAAGCTGTAAGGATGATGCTTTTCTTAAACTGCGTGTTTTTTGTCGGTGGACTATAATTTTAAGACAGAGGGAGTATTATATAGTACACAAACAAAAATATTTAAAGTCAAAATTAAAAAAAATGACTTTAAAAAGGCATAGTGGACACTTAATATGGGACGAGGGTAGTAACTTAATTAACAATTTTGTGCTACTATAAAGACCTTTCGACCTATATATTTTGTACTTTTTACAACCTCCATCTCTCTTTTGTCCTCCTGTTTACAGCACAACACGATTTTTTATGAGTGTTTGTTTCGTACTTTTTGTTAGTTTAATACTTTTGACGTGCTAAACTTGATAAGTTTTATTCCGCATTTTCCGTTTCACATTTTTATAATATAAACTAAATTATAAAAATAAAATTAAAATTAAAAAATAAATGAATAAATAAAAAAACATAAAAAGTACAAATGCTTTTTAGAAATGTATTAATAACCTATCCCTTAACAATTTTATCTAAAGGTGAAAGCATGAAGTAGCAATCATGGTGTTTGCATTTACCTTCTAAAAGTGATAGTAACTCCGTTAGTCTAAGGGTGTTATTATTGGTATCTCCCGGCTCACTCAAAAGTATAAAAAAGTACAAAAGATTCATTTTGTACCCTCTTTTTACACTATAACGCAGTTTTATATCAGGTTATGTTGTGTATTTTTTGACACTTCCATGCTTTTGACTTGTTAAACTTTATAATTTTTATTCCGCACTTTCAGTTTCACAGTTTTATAATATAAACAAAATTATAAAAAAATTATAAAAAAAATTAAAAAGATAAAAAAAAAAGTCGAAAAAACAAGGGGGGTACGAATGGCTTTTTATGGGGTATGTATAACTTAAGCCTTAGCCTAATTAAAGGTACATTACTTTACAATATCAGTATTACTATTGGTACTTTCATGGCCCATCGAAAATTACATGTTTTGTATTTTTTATGTTCTTTTGTCTCTCTGTACGACACAGTGTTTTATCAGTTTTCTAGTAGTGATTATTAGAGTATTGTTTATATCAATTTATGTTTTGTTTCTACTTGAAATATTGAATGGTGGAATCTTGGCTGATTGGTAATGTATTTGGGTAATGATGAAATTTGTAGACGTAAAGAAGAACATATGATTGTTTTAGCAAATAAAGAGAACATTGATTGCAAATTAGATACTAGGTAAATACTGATTCGTAGAGTCTTATATATATGTAATAATAAAATATATAATATGATGGAAAATTACCAAATTACCCTTGAGGACAAAGGTAAAAATAAAAATCTTCTCAAATATATATAATATAATACGTATATAAACCAAGAAGTATGATTCCCGGGTCGTTATCCCCCAAAGATTTGTGAAATTGAAACCACGTTTGATGTTCGGACAATGATTTGAATTAAAGACAAAGATTGATTTGATTATCTACTTTTAAAAATTAAAATAGACAAATTATAACAATTAAGCACGAAGATAAATAACGGGAAACCAATCTTTAACTAAAAACGCAAAACGGGACCCCTAAATGGAGGTCAAAAACCCTAAATTTCTAAAATTAAACCTAACTTAAAATTTTCTTTTTAAATGGACTCTATTTGACTAAAAAGTAATTTTAAAGAAAACTAGAACAAAAACGGAGTTGAAATGAGCGTTAAAACACGAAAAACGAGAACGGGAACAAATCCCGTTCTTTAAAAATCAAAATTTTGCAAATAAGACCCTACGAAAGCAAAACTAATTTTCCTATAAACTTTATGATAAAATAAAATTTTCTAAAAAAGATTTATATTTTTTTGATTATTTTTCTATTTTTTATGATTTTTTATAGTTTATAATGAAAATAAATGATTAAAATACTAAACTAATTATAAAAATTCTAGAAAAAATACAAAAAATATCTTATACTAATTGAAACCTAAGAAAAATAAGCTCGAAGTCACAGCTTATCGAATAACCCACGGAATAAGCTAAAACAACTTATAAAGCTTATAAGGGAAAAACGTGTATAAAGAATAAATGTTGCAAAGGTATAATGAAAAAGACCCAAGGGCGCAGTGGTAGTGAGTGTGGTGTGTGTGTTATAAAAGGGTTGAAAGTGTTGAGGTCGGGGGTTCGAGTCTTGCTCACCCCCGATTTCCACTTTCCCCTTTTTTTTATTTTTTTTTTTATATAAAAACTTATAAAAGGAAAGTTATTAAGCACCTAAAAATAAGCATTTTTAATAAAAGAACTTTTTTATGAAAAGCCCTAAATAAGCTGTTAAATAGCTTTTAACTTGACAGAAACTACTTAGCTAATTTTTTTTTTGGCTTTTTCTTAAACTAAATAAGCTAGAAGACTTAATAAGCTAAAGTTAAGACTAAATAAGCTATTATATGCTAAACCTAAGCTAATGAGCTAAATAGAACTAATAATAAGCAAGTAGTAAGCTAGAAAACTAAATAAGCTCTAGTTTAAAAACCAATAACCAAACAGTCCTTAGGGACTGTTTTGAACTTAATTTTAAGCACTAAAATGGATTCTTACAACTAAGAGCTTAACACTATCTTAAAGTTCAACTAAAAACCTACTTAAAATAATAAGCTAAACACATTTTGAAATCTAATTAAGCAACTAAAAAAACATTAAGAAAAAGCTACAGGCTATTCTTGGCAAATTTGGTTTTTAACTGAAAAAGCTAGAATAAGCTAACTAGGACTCAATAAGCTATAAACTGACTACTTCTAACCTAATAAGCTATTTTAAGAACAAATTTAGCTAAAACTTAAAAGCAAAAAGCTATGAAATCTTAATAAGCACTTAAATGGATTTAGAGCCAAACAGTCACTGCAGGGACTTTTGAGCTTATTTTTAGGTAAGCTCTTAGATCCTTGTAGGGAAATAGCTTATTAAAGCTTATACTACTACTAAATAACTACTCTATTCTACTTTTAAAAATGATTTTGAAACAAAATATCTTAAAGAAAAAGCACTTTGAAAACAGTCCTAAGGCTTAAATCATGCTAAGTTTTACTTTGAAACTGAAAAGACAAAAGGCTTATTTGACATCTTAAAACAGTTAACCTACTAAGCTTAATAAGCTAAAAATAAGCTCAAAAATACTTACACCACCCCTTAATCTACTTGTGCAAGAAATTTGAAAAGCTAAAAGTTATTTTTACTAGCTGAAATTTAAGACTAAATGACTAATTGCAGTTTAAAAGCTGCTGATGCATTTGACATACATATGGACTAAATCTAAAACCCTATTAATGCAGACCTAAAATTATATTTCTAACACTCTTAAAACACATGTCTAAATGAAAAATAAGTAAATTCAAAAACTAAAACTAATCTAAGCTAATAATGCAAACTCTAATTAATAGGTTTGAACTAATAAGCTATTATCTATTGAAAACTCAACTAACTTAATTTTAACTTATAAAAACAGCTTAAACAATCCTAATTCTGAGATTTAAAATGAACTTAAAAGACCAATAAGCCAAGAACAACACTAACCTATGGTTAGTGCTGTTGACATTGATTTTAAGGACAATTTAAGCTAAATTAAGATCTAAGCTATATTAACTAAAAACAGATTATCAAATAAGTCTAATAAGCATAATAACACATTAATAAGCACAAATAAGCAAACAATTAAGCAAAATAAGCTAAACTATACTAAGAAATTTAAGACAGGAAAGCTTAATGAATACTTACTAGAACCTTAGCTAAACAAAGGGTATTAATGGCTCAATTGAGCAATCTACAAGCTCTGACTTATTGTTAATAAGCGAGTATAAGTCCATATGAGCTCTTCCATTTTAAGCTCAACTTCCTTAAATCCAAATTCTATTAAGCAAAGGTATTACAGCTGATTTTAAGGTTATAGTAAATTAGTTACTTATTAAAACTCAAATCCAAGCTTATAGACTTGGATAAGCTAGAATGAGCTTATTATGAGCTTATGAGACAGTAGCATACACATTTGATATTATTAAGAGCTTATAAGTGAAAAACAGCTTATAAAAATAACTAAATGATGATTTTATTAATACTTAAAACGGATAACAATGCTTTGGAAATTGAAAGTTACAAAAGTTTAAAGAGAAAAATTACATTTAAAACTGAAAACTACATAAGCTATTGAAAACTAAAAAATTTTAGGAAAAAAAGAAGAAGATCATCATGTGAGAGTAAAGGAGTCCTTTTATAGTTGCCAGGAGAAGCTTCTAGGTGTCAAGGTTTGTTACACTCCCTTGGATCCTGTCCCTTCAATTTAACCAATCATTGGATCCCTATTATGAGCCGTTAGATCACTTTGGTGAGCACACGGATTGCCAACGTGGCATTCCGTATGTCAGAGCCATTGTGCTTCTTTTTCAAGCCTTTTAGTGCAAAAATCTAGCCCTTGGTGTGTTTCCTTGCATCCGCGTGGCATTCTCTTTGTGGGTTTCCACCAATGGGAGCGTTTGGTGATGTATAACTCTGCCAAGGTGTCCTTTATCACTTGAATTACATGGCCATGTAGTCAATTTTCATTTGCCCTTTGGTTTTGAACTCGAGGTAAAACGGGGAAGACAGTGAACAGTGGTAACTATATTTCCCGCGTGAAAAACTTATATAAAAGGGTTATTTGACTTTTTTTCTTTTGACCCGGGTAATTGTGTTTGACTTCGGGTTTATAAAGGGTTTTGGGCCGGGTATTTGGGCTTGGGCTTGGTGTTGTTATAAGAGATAACGAGTAGATAACGGATGTTAACTCTTATAATTAAAAGAGTTAACACCGTTAGGGTTAAGGGGACCATTTTTTGCATTTTGGTTAACTTTGAGGGACTAATTTGGTATTTTTAGGTTTTGTCTTTTTGTGGGTTGACTTTGGTTGACCTTTGATAGCATTCTCCCGGCATTTGCACACTCAATTCCGTTCCCGTGTCCGTGTTTGTCCGGCTTTGACCGTTTTCTTGAGATTTTTGCAATATCCGTACCTACACAATCATAAAGACAAAACAAGCAATATTCAAGCATTTAAAGCACAATTTTGTCTTTTATGGGCCATTTTTGATATAAAACGGATATGTGTTTTCACACATATCAAATACACATACTCAAGTGTGAATATGAATAGTGACACAAGAAAAAAGAAAATATAATACTGTACAATGTAATTGGTGCAACATATTGGTGCAACATACATGACACATATGCAGATGAAAGTTTTTGTGTGAAATACGTGTGAATGTGGAATTGTTTTTTAAGCGTAGTTACGAGTAATATCCTATTAACAAACAGCACGTGTAAGTCATTATTCTATGATCCCAACAAGCAAAGATATCCGCGCGTTGCTGCGGGCGTTAATTTTTCGCGCGTTGTTGCGGGGCGTTAATTTATTTATTTATTTATTTATTTGTTTTTTCGCGCGTTTTTTTATGTTTAATAGTGTAAGTTTATTTTTTCGTGCGCGTTACTGCGGGGCGTTAATTTTTCGCGCGTTGTTGCGTGTCATTAATTCTTTTTTTTCCCTTTAATTTTGTGCGAGTTTATTTTGTCGGTCTCATATTTAATAGTGCGGGTTTACTTTTTCAGTATCGTGTTTAGTAGTTTTTTTTATGGTCTTACGCGTTGTTGCGTGGCGTTAAATTTTTTATTATTTTTTTATTTTTTTGTTTTTTATCTTTTTTGCGAATTTATTTTTTTGGTCTCATGGTGTAAAATGACACTGTTTAAGTCAATTCGGAAATGTTACCGCGGGTATTTTTTATCTGAATGCGTCGGTACTTTTGTAATATTTTTTTCTCTTTATTTTGTGCCAAAAATTAAAAAAAATAAAATAATAATTGGGCGGCCGGCCCAAATTTTTAGGCTAAATTTTTTAAGCTTCTTTTTGGGCCAGCACTGTAGCTACAGTGCATAAAATGAACAGTGCATTTGCAAAAGTCAACTGATCTCAAATGATAATATATATAATGAAAAATAAAAAATTACGTGATATTCTAGCAAATCCTATAAGATAACTTAGTATATGATGTATGTTATTCTGTTAATCAGAAACAAGTCATTATTCTTTCACTATAACTTAGGGTCCGTTTGTTTTATCACCGGGTTTGAAATGAGATTAAGATTTGGTATGAGTACGAAAGAAGCAGAAGAAATAAAATATATGATAATATAAATGTTGTTTGGTTAATAAAATTTGATAGTAAATAAATTTAAAATATATTATTTTTACAGGCATTACTAAACAGGGGCGGAGCCAGAAAGTTTGGCTCGAGGGGGCACACTTTGATATTTTTTAATAAGTACACTACAAAATGATTCTTAAGATGGGCAAATTACGAAAAAAATCGAATATTTTCAAAAATTTACACTACAATTTTTTTCGCTAGGGGGGCACTTGCCCCTTTGGCCCCCCCCCCTTTGTCTCCGCCCATGCTACTAAATGTACCAAAAGTAGTTTTATTAGGTCCCACCAAGTCAAAACTTTAAAAATATTAAAGTTTCTTTCGTTAAGAAGAGAGATTATGTTTAACAATGTAATGATCAAATTAATTCTCTTTTATTCTTTTTTAACTAACAATTAATTTTGTGTAATTGTTGTACTACGTGATGGCTATGCGTCTTTTCTATGGATGACAAAAAAACTCGTACCCGACGGGAATCTGATCTCCAAACCCGAATTGACTGGAGAATCCCCGAATTATGAAACCGGGGATGGGGCGGGTATGGGGATAGCATAAATCCCCAATCCCGAACCCGACCCTGAACTTTTTACTGTATAAATATATATATATATTATTTGTATATTTATACTACATGTACATGCCTAGTATATGTTGGTGAGTATTGAAGTATATTTGTATGTATATGTGATATTTAATAGATGATATATTCTTAAAGTATTAAGCACTAATTACATATTATTCAACTAATATTTTTTCCCAATACACATATTCGATCCATTTATTTATATAATATATATGATGTTTTAGTATTTACGATGCTTTAAAGTTGGAAGACATTTTAAATAATCCAACAATGTACAACGTATGCGTTTGAAGACATTTTGTAGGTCAATTCTTTATATTTTTCAATTACTTGTGTAATTTTTATGCTTAATTCATAAGGGTGAAAAAAACACCGAATCCCCATGGGGATCCCCGATCCCCATTGGGGACGGGGATGGAGATGAAAAACGATTCCCCAACGGGGATGGGGATGAGACTCATAAACGGGGATGTGAATGGTAAATACGATCCCCGAAATTCCCCGACTCATTGCCATCCCTAGTCTTTTCTATAAAACTAAAATATTTATGCATCTTTATGTTGACGTCTAATGTTGTCGCTATATTCAATGTATTATTGTTTTATTTTTATTTACCTCATGTTGATATTGCATAATAAGTTACACTATGATTTATGTTCGTGTACTTATTTTTTTCTTCAATCTTATACCCATCTTTAAATCCTAACAATTTCCTTTGGTAAAAAGTATCATGCGCTGTATGTTTTAATTATTGTAAGTTATTGTACTCTTTTATAATCAAAGTCACCAAAACTAGACGCATGTGTGATTCGAGTTTTTTTTTTAATGTTGAGCTTATCCTTTTTGCTACTATACATAACATTATTCAGGGCAGAAAAATTGAAAAACCGAATCGAAATCAAAAAAGCCTAAAGATGTTGCATCGAAAAAACTAAACCAAATGAAAAACCGCGTACGGCAAGGTTTTAGAAACAACTTTTGTTAGTTTAATTTATGCATATTATACATAAACAAGAATAAAGATAAAATATATAAAAATATAAAATTTAATATTGATAAAGAAACTAAATAAAAAATATATTATATAATAGAATATAATATATATATATAATATATATATAATATATATTAATATATTATATATTAATAATATATATATTAAAAATATATATATAAATATAATATATTATAATATAATATATATAACTAAGACACCTACTCAAGTTTGATAAAAACTACAACACCTCTCTTATATTTTGTATCGACCGGCTCTAAGCCTAAGCAAAGGACTACATGTCGTTTTAGCTTATTTAATACGTAAGAAATAATTCATTAACCAAATTATTTAAAAGACCCAGCGAGTTTAAATAACACTCTAAAGTAGCATTATCGACCAATAATTCTTATCGTGAAATATAATGTTCCAGTAGCATCTGATTATACGTTGTGTCTAAATAGTCATTGTACATTATAAAACCGTATAATTAAATATTATGACTTGAGCATTCTCAATAGCATTTAGAGATTATATGAATTAATTATAAAAGTAGAGATTAATGAATCATATAATTAAATAAGTAACAAGGATAATCAATAATAAAAAATGAAGTAATACTAATTACTTAATTATATATAAAAAAAGCAAAAATACATAATGATTACACTAGCAGGGTACCCGCGCGATGCAACGACGGGTATCCTGTGATTAACCGAAGAAAAACAAAAAAGAAAATGATCATGGTCCGGTCTAGTTCACTCATTTTTATAGGTTTTGGCGGGTTCTTTTCGGTTCGTTTTCGGACGGCTTTTATTTGCTAGCCGAACCAGTGATCATCATGTTCCCGGTTGAACACGTTGGTCCGATCCGGTTTTAAACTATATGTATTAACATATAAATTGTATGAAGGCTTTGTGTGTTTTATTAGT
>BQNB010153330.1:0-15656 GCA_026074375.1 Tanacetum coccineum
ATTTTAGTTTGTTTAAAAACACATATATAATTAAAGCTAAGCTCAAGACGAGTTCAAACTTGGCAAAGGCTTGCCGAGCTTGAGTGATAGGTGAATTAATGTCCACATGCAGTGAAATAAAAAATAAAAATATCAAGGGATTTCCATAGACTTGCCTCGTGAAGGCTTATTTATTCAAGTCTGATAGTTTTATCAAAGAAAGAAAAGCAAGCAGTTACTCTTTTGGGGGTAGGTGTGTATTGTGTAAGCTGCTCTATCCTCAATTACTTGATATTATTAGCAACTCTTCTTCCTTCATACTCCTTTTTATTTATCTTCAATTTAATTAATTGCTACTCTAATATTCTACTATCAACTAAACTGATGATATTGATTTCCAGTTATCTTATCTCTTTCGTGTACAATTTTTCTAGTGCTTAAATTCACTTTTACTTACTACTTTATCCATCAGCTCACTTGTGTGTATTTGATCTTCACACGGTACTTGCGTGTTTGACTTTATTACTCCTTCGATCTTATCGTAACGGCTTATCACTTTTTTTTAGATAAACTTTTTTTAGTACTATTATTTTGATTTTATTTCTTGCTGTTGTAGTGTAAATTTTAATTTTCTAACTTTGGATGAACCAGTTAGTGTCCAAATTATACTGTTTGTGTTTAGATTATTAAGTTGACTTTATGTTAAATATTATTCATCTTTACTTTAAGATTATACATTCAGCTTCCGTGAGATACTTGAAAATTATACTATTTTTGTATTCAATTTGCGTTTAGTTGTACATAATTTCTCTAATTTTTTAGAAATTTGGGAAACGTGTTTAGATGCAACTTCTTAGAAAGTGACAAGTACAAGGCAAAATGTGAAAAAAAAGGAAAATTCTTAGAAAAGTATAAATTTCAATTTTTTACTGATTAGTTAAAAATTACGAGACCACTTTTCAATTTTTAAATACTTTTTTGCAACATACTCCATCTAAACATATGTTATATTTTTCCAGGTTTCTTCTAAAAAGTTACGGAAAAGTCTCCTATTTTTCTTCAACTAAACGCAACCTAAGATTGAAACCATAATTTTATAACCATACTATAAACTATACATTAATAAATTTAACAACATGATACTCAATAATTTATTATGTGGGCATTTTACCAACAGGATTACCAATAACCACTAAATTCATCCTTTTAGTGTTTTCTTGAATAAATGTGTTTTTTTACAAGATAGTAATCATACTGGGGCATTGCCCTTGTAACTTAACATGTCGAGGCGCCTACTTGATCTGCTAAACTCAATCTTAACTTTAAGCTCTTTAAAACATGAGAGTTATGCTTTGTGTTGTTTGATATTTCACATTAAACTTGTGCAAATATAAGCATGCTGTTCGTAGTTTAATCTTTTTTATAATAGGATATGTCAACTGTGAGATAAAAACTCATGACTTTTAGTTATCAGAAGTGATAATAGAACGTAGTTTTTCTTGTTACAACAAATTGTTATCTGCGAGGATGCTAATACCACGTTCTTGCATCTTTGACTCATTTCCTGATTTCAATATAATTTTCATACACGAGTTTGTTTATTATTAGTGCTGTACTCATATATACCTTTCACAACTTTGGATATGCTAATGCTAACATTCTATTCATTTCTGAAACAGAAATTGTTCAACATGGGGAATCGTTATCTTTTGCTAGCTTTGTGTTTATGTGCTTTCGTGCCTGCTATGCTCGATGCTTCCTCTGATGGGTTGCTGAGAATCAATGTCAAGAAACGGCCTTTGGATATCAATAGCATCAAAGCTTCTAGAAAAGAAGGTAAATATGGAAAAGGTTTATTGAACACACTACCTGGTCCACGTGAATCTGATGCGGGTCTAGTCCCTTTAACCAACTACTTGGATGCCCAATACTATGGAGAGATCAGTATTGGTACTCCACCTCAGACATTCACCGTCATATTCGATACCGGCAGTTCAAATCTCTGGGTCCCATCATCCAAGTGCATATTTTCTGTAAGTCTAGTCTTAATTACATACGCGAAACTTGATGACGGTTTTTTATGCTTAAGTTGCTTCATTATGCGCAGATTGCTTGCTACTTCCATAACCGGTTTAAGGGAACAAAATCAACGACTTACACGAAAATTGGTATAGACATGCAGCACCGTTCCAACTTGATGAAATATATCTGAGTTACATATACTTCTAAATGCTATGTGCTTAATGATATAGGGGATAATTTGGAAATAAGCTATGGATCTGGTTCCATTTCGGGATTCTCAAGTAAAGATAATGTGCTAGTTGGTGATCTTTGTGTTGAAGATCAAGTGAGTCTTCTTATTTATGTGACCTTAATATTAATCAGTTCTTTTCTGCTCATAATGTTCAACTTGCATTATATTTTCAGGAATTCATTGAAGTTACTAAAGAAGGAAGTTTGTCATTTGTGTTGGGAAAATTTGATGGAATTTTTGGACTCGGTTTTAAGGAGATATCAGTTGGAAACTTGCAGCCAGTGTGGTACTAATTATTCTTGTTGTTTCAATAAATTAGATGTCTTTTGGTTTTTGTCTGATTAATTTCACGATCTGACGTATTTTCATTTGCTAATTACAGGTACAATATGATAGAACAAGGCCTTGTCAAAGACCAGGTATTCTCATTTTGGCTTAACAGGAATGAAGCTGAAGAAGAGGGAGGTGAGCTAGTGTTTGGCGGTGTTGATCCGAAACATTTCATAGGGGAGCACTCATACGTTCCTGTGACTAGAAAAGGATACTGGCAGGTAAATTTAACCTCAAGTATTTAGCTATCAAATTGTTAAAAAGAAGCAATATTTGACCCATACTTGTGTTTTGCAAAAATCTTGCAGTTCGATATGGGAGATGTTCTTATTGGAGGCCAATCTACAGGTAAGTTCAACCATTGGAACCCACAATGCTTTGTAACACCAGCAACATAGATTATCAGTAGTTACTTTTATTTTTTTAATCATGGTTTTGTTTTTTCCAGGATTCTGCGAAGGTGGTTGTGCTGCTATTGTGGATTCTGGAACTTCACTGCTAGCTGGTCCAACCGTATGTATTTCACTTTGAAATTCTATTTCACCAACTAAATGTGGAAAAATGAGTGGGTCAGACGGGTTAGGTAATGGGTTAAAGAACGGTAATTCTTTTACGGTAAGAAAGGGCCACGTCGGGTTGACCCGGAACATTATTTGTGCAAATGATCTACAAAAAGTTATGTTATTTCAGTGATGATTTAGTTATCAGAATGATACGATTTGTGAGGTTTGATACTAAAAAAAGTACACTTTGGGGTAATTTCCACCTTTCTGACCCATTTACCTGATTACTTTACCATCCCTTAAGAGTATACGATGACTTATATTTACTAAGTTATAAGTAAACGAGATGAAGTTGCCATCTCTTTTAGCAACAGATATCTCGGTTTTCATTGTTTACATCTATTTTGTATGTAAGTGGTTTGTAAATTTCAGACTATTGTGACGGAGCTCAACTATGCAATTGGGGCTGAAGGAGTACTAAGTAGTGAATGCAAAATGCTTGTTTCTGAATATGGAGATATGATTTGGGATCTCCTAGTATCTGGGGTTCGTATTTCATTATTCAATTTAGGAGCCTATATTTCGTTATTATATTAGAAATTAAAGTACAATCTTTTACGCCAATATTATTGTTATTTTCAGGTGACTCCCGGAAAGGTTTGTTCACAGGCTGGTTTATGTTTCTCCAGCGGAGCTCAGTCTGTGAGGTAGGATTATATTCACCGTATCAATTTGTTTAACTTGTTCAATTTCCAGATTATGTGAACATCGGATAACTGAAAGTTCAGTACTGTATTAGCTTGATACAATTACTTCATTTCTGAAACGGTGGTTTTAGAAATGATGAATAGTTGAATACTATGTTACTCGTACTTCGATAGAGCTGCTTTGTAAATGATTAGTTCCATCATTTTGTTGCTAGAATTATTTTACAATAGTTAACACTTCAGGTTTTTTACATATCTAATTGACTCATTGTTCAGTTGATACAATTTTATTGAAATTATTTCTTCCATGTTAAGAGAAGTTTGTATGATGAACAAGTTTAGAAAAGTCTGTTAGTCTTCCACAGACTAGAAGTTTATTTACTTTTTACTACTCTTGCAGTTCAAATATTGAAACAGTGGTTGGAAAAGAGAATGGGGGAGTTCAGGATACGGTGTTATGTGAGGTATGCCAAATGGCTGTTATTTGGATGCAAAACCAACTGCGACAATCTGAGACCAAGGAAGTGGTGCTAAATTATGTGGATAAGGTGACTCATGACTTTTTTCTTACTATAATTTTGTACATGTATCTATATATACAGATACCTTATCACATAATTAATTATTTGATATAGCTTTGTGAGAGCATTCCGAGCCCAGCTGGAGAATCAGTAATAGACTGCAATGACCTCCATAAGTTGCCAAATGTTTCATTCACCATTGGGGACAAACTATATAGCCTCACTCCAGAACAGGTATGTTTCTTCAGCTTCATTGATAATATTAGGATCTGTTGATGTAAAACTTTCTTTTCCGGTAAGAGAGATTGTTTTTCCACTTCGATATGTGACATGTTATCCTATGCAGGACAACTTTTATCTATTTATTGTACACATGGATCAATTTGTATTATATATTTAGTCTCAAACAAGTGATAAAGATCAAATTAGAACTTCATAATTTTAAAATATTTTTACTTTATAGGTAATAGTTCTCTTAAGCATATTCAACATTTTATTTTTTTTCATAAAATAATTAGACAAAATAGTTTGGCGACCCAACCTGAGCCCATTTTTGCTATAATAGCAAGTTACTTTTTTTTATCCATTAGCATTGATGTTTGTCTTGGTGTCATGCTTGCCAGAAGGCTTTACCTAGTTGAAGTGATAACTCATACTATAAAGTTAGAGTTGCAAAGTAGTCGTGATTACCAAAAGTCAAAGAGTTAAGCCTAGTTCAGTTATAAGTTTTGTTGTCTTATAAGCAATCACTGCCTTTGATTATCAGTATATTCTAAAAACTGGAGAAGGGATGGCTGCTGTCTGCATCAGCGGTTTCATGGCGTTGGATGTGCCTCCTCCAGCAGGGCCTCTATGGTATGTAGCACCTTTAAACTGAACTCTAACAGATTATATGCAAGTAGAAACATGTCTAGCACCTCCAAAATATTGAGTTAGCTATTTACATATGAATGGGCCATCTGGGTTATATGTTTTGTCTCTTGTGCCTTGTGGGTAGAATGGTTAAACTAAAAAAGGTGAGCTTGAAAGGAAAAATGAGAAAAGATACCCGAAGTATACTTTTATTAGCCAATTTTGCTTTCTCCGTCCAGTTGCCACTCATTATTAACGGCTTTTGATGTTGGGGGTGCTAAAAGAATATTCAACACACTGATAAAAAAGAAGTTTGATTACCTGATTCGACTCTTACTAAATAATTAACCAGTATTATTGATAAACCTATCCATATGCCACTCCTACTTATAATGACTTACAATGTCTGATGTGTGTTGCAGGATTCTTGGAGATGTGTTCATGGGGGTATACCACACGGTATTTGACTACGGTAATCTGCAGCTTGGGTTTGCTAAATCAACGTAATTTTGCAGCTGATTAGCTTGAAAACTGAAGGCATGTAAATAAAGAAATGGATGGATGGATGTATCTTTTTCTTGAATATTTCTGTTGTGATGTGTGTACGATTATCAAAACATATAAGGATGTGTATGTTATTTGCCACGCTTGTGATCCTTAAAGGTCACATATGGTGAGCTGTTATGTAAAAGTGCACTTGAGAAAATCAGTTGCGACTCCTTTCTATATGGTCTGTAGGTATTATTAGATAGAAGCATGAAGAAGGTAAGATCAGGTGGTGTGTATCCTATGCAGTTTGGCATTTCTCTCTTTAAATAACTTTTACTCTAATATCCTAAAGAATGGTTAAACTAAAAAAGGTCAGCTTGAAAGGAAAAATGTGAAAAGATGCCCAAAGTATACTTTTATTAGCTAATTATTCAACACACTGATTAAAAAGAAGTTTGATTACCTGTTTTGACTCGTACTAAATAATTAACCAGTTTTGATAAACCTGTCCATTATAACATGAGTTTGTTGTTTAAGGTTATTAAAGAACCTTTTAGATAGTCTACAGGTCACATAACCATCAACGTAGATGTAATGTGTTGGAAATTTAGTGCAATTGTGGGAATCAGATTATAATTGGAAATTCTGTTAAAAAAAAAGATTATACTTGGAAATAGGTTTGAAGGTACGGAGTGTACACTCATCAAGTCACTGATTTTCTCTTTAGTAGTTAGAATTAAATGGGTGGTTACATATATTTAAGTAGGTTTGACTACATTAAATGTTTTGTAATATCTTTTGCCTATTTAACTAGCAGATTTGATTGCATTAATGACCATATATTTAATTTGTTATGTAATCATTTATTTTTAAATTATGGAGGATAATTATGAAAGAGATTAATTGGCCATTAATCTCTCATTAATTCCATGAATAGGTTTTGGGTAAATCCCCTATAAATAGGAATCACAATTGCATGGAAAAACATACAGAAAACAAAAACAATAAGAAACGCAGCGAAGGGTTCTTGATTTGTGCCTAAAAAAAGAACAAACACTTGGTTTTATCCCAAGGAGGTATTCGTGTAACACAGGCGTAGGGTCGGATAATCTTCTTTGGAAAGTGATTACACAACTTCGAGTGATATCCGGTAACCATCTTTGGTAATTAGCTATGTTATTGATTATCTTTACCCTATTCTGGGCTAACCACAACTAACACTCAAAGAAGATTATTTTTGTAATAATCAATGGCTGCTGCTGCTATGAAACACATGGCTTCAAACTTTGCCAAGCTTGACATGTTTAAAGGGGTAGACTTTAGAAGATGACAAAAGAAGATACACTTCTTTCTTTCCAGCATAAGTGTGGTGTATGTTCTCACTACTCCTATTCCTAAAGATGGTGAGAATGCTACCGTAGACCAAATCAGGAGGAGGGCCAAGTGGGATAATAATGACTATGTTTTAGAGGTTTAATTCTCAAAGGTATGTCTAATCTTTTATTTTATATTTACCAAAATGTTGAATCTAGAAAAGAACTATGGGATTCTTTGAAGGCCAAATATATGGCTGAAGATACATCAAGTAAGAAGTTCCTAGTAAGTAATTTCACAAATTACAAAATGACTAATTCAAGACCAGTTATGCAACAATACAATGAGCTTCTTTGTATACTTGGAAGGTTTACCCAACACAAAATGAACATGGATGAGGCCATTCAGGTCTCTTGTATCATTTACTAACTCCCTCATTCTTGGAAAGATTTCAAGCATACCTTGAAACATAATAAGGAGTTATCTCTTGTTAAGTTGGGCATTCATCTGCGCATTAAGGAGTCCCTCAGGGCGCATGATAGTGACAAGCCAAAGGGAAATAATGTTGTTGGTCCACAGTGATTGGACGTGGTTGTGTAGATCTTAGATTTAGTTCTGGAAAGATTGGTTCCTTATTTAATGTTTTGCATGTTCCTAATATAAGGAAGAATTTAGTTTTAAGTAGTATTTTGAATAATTGTGGTTATAAACAAGTGATTGAATCTAATAAATTTGTTTTATCCAAACATGGTGTGTTTATTGGTTTTGGTTATTTGAGTAATCAAATGTTTAGGCTTAATATTGTTAATAATAATATTACTTCAACCTTAATGTCAACCTCTAAATTGAATGATTCAATCCTATGGCATACTAGACTGGGCTATGTCCACTTTAAGAGGATGCAAGATATGTCTAAGGATGGGTTAATCCTAGCTTTTGACATGGACACTTAAAAATGTAAGACTTGCATACTGACCAAAATAACTAAGAAACCCTTTCAAAATGTAAAACGTGAAATTGAAGTTTTGGAGTTGATACATAGTGATTTGTGTGATTTGCATGCTACTCCCTCATTAGAGAATAAGAAATACTTTGTGACATTTATTGATGATGCTTCTAGGTTTTGTTATATTTATTTATTACATACTAATGATGAAGCAGTAGATAAATTTAAAGTATTCAAAACTAAATTTGAATTACAACAAGGGCCCATGATCAAAAGATTCAAGACTGATAGGGGAGGTGAGTACATGGATACTTAGTATTTTCAGTCTGTTGGTATTATACATGAAATGACCGCTCCCTATACTCCATAACAAAATGGTATATCTGAAAGGAAAACCAGGATACTGAAAGAAATGGTTAATTCCATGTTGTCCTATTCAGGACTGAGTCAAGGGTTCTAGGGTGAAGCTATGTTAACAGCTTGCTATTGATTAAATAGGTTTCCCAATAAAAAACATGATTACCCCTTATGAACTCTAGACTAAAAGAAAACCAAACCTGAACTACTTCAGGGTTTGGGGTCGTAGAGCAGTTATAAGACTCCCTAATCCAAAGCTAAAAACTTTGGGTGAAAGAGGCATTGAATGCATCTTTGTTGGATATGCTGAGCATTCTAAGGCTTTTAGGTTCTATGTTATTGAACCTAATGAATCCGTTTAAATTAACTCTATGATTGAATCAAGGGATGCTATCTTTAATGAGAATATTCTCATTAGTCCCTAAACCAAGTCAGAGGTCCCTGATAAATGAAACTAAAGGCATTGGTGGGTTCAGTGGTCCCTAAAAAGGTCACTGATGAGGTTGTTCAGCAACCTGAGCCTGAGCTTAGAAAAAGCAAAAGGCATAGGACTCCAAAGGATTTTAGACCTGAATTTCAATTATACTTAATTAAAGGAACAAAGGATGATGTCTCTGACCAACACTCCTATTGTTTTAATGTTGAGGATGACCCCAAAACATTTGATGACACAATGAAGTCCTAGGATGATATTTTCGAGAAAGAAGCAATTAATGATGAGATGGATTCCATCACGACCAATAACACTTAAGTGTTGGCTGATCTACCTCCAGGTTGCAAACCTCTGGGTTTGCAAATCAATCTTCAAAAAGCAATGCTGAAGGTGGATGGAACTATTGAAAAGTTTAAGGCAAGGCTGGTCATTCAGGGCTTTAAAAAAGTTAGGGATAGACTACTTTGATACTTATGCCCCAATGACACGTATCAGTACCATCAGACTGCTGATTGTTATGGCATCAATTCATAGTCTGATTATTTATCAGATGGATATGAAGACAGCTTTCTTGAGGGGTGAGTTGGATGAGGAGGTGTATATGAACCAACCTCAGGGCTTCATCATGCCTGGCAATGAAAATAAGGTGTGTAAACTAATTAAGTCTCTATATGGACTGAAACAGGCACCTAAGCAATGGCATCAAAAGTTTAATGAAGTGGTTTTGTCTAATGGTTATTTACTTAACCAAGCTGACAAATATGTATATAGAAAATTTGATAAATCTGGTAAAGGAGTCATCATTTGCCTATATGTTGATGACATGCTGATCTTTGGCACTAACCAAATTTAGGTTGACTTGACAAAGGAATTTTTGTCATTAAGGTTTTCTATGAAGGACATGGGGGAGGCTGATGTTATCCTTATTATTAGGATTAAACATGAAAGTAATGGAATAGCAATTTCTCAGTCTCATTATATTGAAAAGGTACTGAAGAAATTCAATTACTTTGATTGCACTCCAGTAAGTACTCTTATGGATACAAGTGAGAAGCTGATGCCTAATAATGGTCAGGCTGTATCTCAACTTGAGTATTCTAGGGTGATTGACTTCTTGATGTATGTCATGACTTGTACAAGGCCTGATATTGCTTTTGTTGTGAGTAAACTGAAAAGGTATACTAGTAACCCTGGTACTCAGAACTGGCAAGCAATTCAGCGGGTACTGAAGTACTTAAAGAAAACCATGAACTATAGATTGACATATAATGGTTATCCTTCAGTGTTGAAAGGTTACAATGATGCAAGCTGGATCAGCAACACTGGAGACAAATTTTTTTTGGGTAAAGGGTTACCCCGATAAATTGTATTAATCACAAGAATGTTAAGTACAATAGAATGTGACTGACATGCCATATTAACCTCAAGCTAACAAGCTTGAAACGCCCACTAAACTCAATAGAGACATGCCTCAAATTGAGAACCTAGCCACTAAGCTACATCCCAATTATATTTAAAAAGCTTCCAAGCCGTGAAATCAACTAGCCGCATACAATGGGAAACACTAGTCAGATGAGATTGCCTCCTTAAAAACCCTTCCCAAGAAAAACCCAATGCGAAAAACCCAAGATAGGGAAAAAGAGTACAACTCTCAACTGACACTTCCATCTTGGACTCCAAACACCTTCGATATCAGCCATAAAACCTTCAAAAGGATCCATACTAATACATATGGAATTAGCTACCATAGAGCCTAAAGTTGCTAGGCATCTTCCAACGATCAAGCAAATGGTTCACCATATAATTATTTTTAAATCTGAAAGTTAAAAGCTTAAGACGAACCGTAACCATCACCATATCCCTAATCTCTTCATGCTTCCTTCGAACATTTTTGAACAACCGGTTGTTGCGTTCATTCCAAATGAAATATGAGGCAGCCGCCACTAACAACTTAGCAATAACACTTTTAGCTTTCCTTGATTTAGCAAAAGGCTGGAGGTACGACATAATAGCATTAATAGAGGGGGGCACTCCATCCATATCAGCCAAACGACGAATAGAAACCCACACCTGTATCGAAAAATTACATTCAAAGAAAAGATAATTATGAGAATCCGGAATGGATTCACATAACGGGCACTTGAGAAGGCTTAAGTCTGCATTATCACCAATATCCCATAGCCTTAACTTGTCTTGAGTTCTAAGGCTATTTCGCATAACTAACCATAGATGAAAAGCATGCCGAGGTATGCAATGAGAAAACCAAACTGTGTTGAACCATGGAACCTCATTACCTCTCGGGCGGATAGACTCCCAAACACATTTAACTGAGAAGGCCACTTGGTTTTCATTCGAATCACACCAAAAATAGGAATCACAAGAATTAGTATCTAAATTAGGGGCAATAACCAGATTTAAGTTAGGGGCTTTCAATAACCATTGTTGAGGCCATGACCATCCTCCATTCGAAACCAAAGCAGCAACATGAGATTGAAGGTTATGTCCTTCCCTCGCAATGTCCCTTGGAGAAAGATGATTGATGAGCGGACATTGAGGGTCCCAAATGTCATACCATGCCGACGCTTTAAGACCATTGCCAATCTTAGTCCAAATGAATGGTCTTACACGATCACGAAGTTGGAGAATTTTTTGCCAACCCCAACTCATTTCCGCATCATTAAGAGGGATAGCCCAGAACGATCTTCCTTTAATTTTGTAAGCATAAATCCATCGGACCCATAAAGACTCTTTATTAGTAACAATATTCCAAATGTGCTTCGTCATCAAAGCTTTATTAAAAAGCTTAAGACTTCGAAGGCCAAGCCCCCCCTCACTAGTAGGAAGGCAAATATCTCCCCACGCAACTTCAGCTTTACCCCGCTTATAATCACCATTACACCAAAGGAACCCGCAAATAAGAGCTTGAATATCGTAAAGAATACCTTTAGGAATGGCAAGAACCGACACCCAGTATACATGCATAGAAGAGATAACCGACTTGCCTAATTGAAGTCTCCCTGCAAAAGATAAAGATTTGTTTTTCCAATCCTCAATTCTATTCTTAGCACTTTCAACAAGAATTTTACAATATCTATTAAGAAGTCTAGAGGAAATCAAAGGAACCCCAAGATATTTCGTCGGCAGCTCTCCTTCAGAAAATGGCATAAGATTAAGAATATTCATTTTCACATGATTCGACACATTACCAAAGTAGGCCGTTCTTTTAGGTATACTTGGAACAAGACCTGTTGGGTCAAAATTTGACCCAATTATCCCTGACAATTATTTAAAATATAAAATAGCATAATTTACTCACTAACTAAATAAATAGTGAGTTGCTCACTGATAAATAAATCAGTGAGTGTTGTAAAAAGCTCTTTCAACATCAAGCCTCAGGGACGTCGAAGACCAACTGAAGAAACACTTTATCTCACTGATGCGGTGTCAGTGAGTAAAATACATGAGCTACAAGCAACATGAATGAGAGTCTTTGAGATTTGACAAATATCTCAATGACTCTCAATATCATCTCCCTGAAGAAAGAAACAAACAAGTACAAGGCTAACAAACAAACAAGTACAAGGGCTAGGGCTGACATAAAAGGTGGAGACAAGAATTACTATTCATAAAGTAGGTTGTTGCTTTTCCAAAAAGGGAACTTCATAGGATGCATGACACATCTCAACAACCATCACCACATGTTATCCTTGTATCTTATACTATATAAGAAAAGTTTGTAATAGGGATATGTATCGATTCTAAACAAACACAAAATAATACAAATGTATTATAGTTGATAGGATCATCCTCTCATGAAGTATAAGCTTAGCTTTGATTCATGAGAGTTTATTTGTCATTCAATCGGGATAGTGTTCCGCAACTATCCCTTGTAAATCTTTGATTCATTTCTAATAAGATTTATAAACATTGAAAAGTATAAATTGTGTTATTAGTTGTCTAATTGGTATTGTGTAAAACTTGTTCTTATTTTCTTATAATGTTCATGTTTTACACAATTTTTAGGACCAACAAGTGGTATCAAGAGCCTATGGATTATGCTTATGAATCGATCCTTTTTAATATCCTAAATAACATTTGAGCCAGGTCAAAATTAATCGTAATACTTCAAATACTGCTACTGTTGTTGGCAATTTTTTGAGGGGGGGAGTAAACATTTTTTTTTTGACTAAAATGGCAAAACCCACTCCCTGATAACCAACCCAACCCTCGATATTATCAATACCAAAACCCAGATCCATCATCAACATCACTCTCAAATTCTCAACCAAAAACCATCAAAAAAATACCCCACATCACAAAACCCTTTTCAAGATCTATAACAAAAAAAATCACAAAAATTCATCACCAACTAAAACCAAGATTCACACAACACCACAAAAATCATAACAAAAATCTCAAAACTCCAACACTCACGTTCACAATCAAGATTCCAAATAAAAACCCATGCCACATATCAATTAAAACAAAAAACCCACCAAGATCCACAAACAAATCGGAACAGAGTTGTGCTCAAAAGATCTACAAACCCAACGAAAAAAAACCCATATCCCACATAAAATCTTTACACAAACCAAAACATAAAAAACCATATCTCACGAAACCCACAAATCAGTATTCACTATCAATCCCCAAATCTGTCTTAACAACCACGCCAATTTGTTTATAGAAAATCTTGCCGGAAAATTATACCGGCGAGAAAGAAGCCGTAAAAGGTGAACCAAAGTAGGCTTGGTTCGAAAACTGTTTTGGAAGTAAAGTATAAAGAAATAATTTCCAGATGTGAGGTTGTTTGTTCAGTTTGTTGAATAAGGATATCAAAGTGGCGGTTGTCAGCAAGAAAAAGATGCTGAGTAGATGGGGTGTATGATTAGTGAATGAAAAAGTTTGTTCAGCCCAAGAGGAGCTGAGTGAATGATTTGAGGGTTTGTTTAGATTCTTTAAGAAAAACTTATATAAGTTAGTTCAAGAAATCGAGGAACAAAAAATGATGTGGAACTGATAAAAAGAGGGACTGATAAAATTTTATCAGTGAATTTGTCTGGGTTGATTGCTGTGGATATATTGGTGTGCTCGGTGAAAATGGAGCTTTTTGGTTTATCCAGGAGCTGATTAAAAAATCAGTGGGTTAAATGGGACTGAAAATAAATTTATTAGTGGGTTCGGGTCGAATGATATTAACTCAGGGATGTTGTAATTATATCGGGCATAGCCTGTGTAGTATGTGGAGCGTTGACCTATGAGCTGAAGTTGTTACAACAAGACTTGGTAGCCAACTCGAATGGAAGTTGGTATTAGAAGTGTATACGAGTATGATAGTGACTCTAGAAATGTTAAAAGAATCAGGGTTGCTTTATTATAATTGGGTCAGGCTTAGCCTGATATGATGTTCACTGAGTGATATGTATAAGCATCTCTGAAAGCCAAGTCCCTGAACTCATGGGTTACTAAAGCCAAGGCTGACACTGAAACCAAGTCCCTGAATACAAAGAAGACTGAGAACCCAAGGGACTAAACACAATCGATCTACCTGAAAACCAAACAGGTCATTAAGCCTGAAAACCGAAAAGGTCACTGAACCTTATTCCCTGAACCCGTGGCTAAGACTAGTAACTAAATCGTGAAGTCCCTGTAGACATGATGAAAAATTCCTCAGTGTATATTTCAAGAATGAAGTTATCAGTGGGTAAAAATATCAGTGGGTACGATGAATAACTCAGGAAGCTTGATTGAGGGTGATGAGCTTAAGTGAGTCACTCAGGGAATGCCCTTGTTTTTGGGCTAAGCCTGATAAAAGAATGGTGGACTGAAGAAGAGTACGGGTACGAGTGATAAGGATACATGTCGATTGTTAGATGACTCAGAGAGTGATAAGGGATCAAGATAGGCCTCTTTAGTTTGTGTGGAAAACTTAGTTTCTTACTGAACCTATTCACTACCACTCACTCACTGAAACACAAACTAGTTGGTGTCCCTGAAACCATCAAGTCCCTGAAGCCGATGACTCACTGAAGTGATGGAGTCTGATTGGTTCTTTGTAGTATATATATAATATTAATAATACACAAGCAAATCCAAACCAATCACCCTTGACCAAGGTGACAAGTCAAAATCCACAAAGAGAATCAATATATATATCCGAAAGTATATAATATTCCCGGGTCGTTTATCCCCGACGAGGCGTGCAATGGAAAGTCGAAAGTCGGTTTGAAATTTGATGCTTGAATGGAACAAGATTTGATTGGATTTGATTTCTAAAACTACGAGAAAAATAAGTAAGGCAAAATAAAAACGAAAGCAATAACCAATTTAAAAACGTAAACGGAAACGTAAAAACGCGACTTAAAAACCTAAAACATGAAATTTTAATCCTAAAATGATTAAATTACTTTTATAAACCCTAAATGACTAAAATGCAAGAACAATTAAAAGTAAACCAAAAACGAAAGAATTTAAAGTTAAAAACGCGAAGAAAACGAGAACGAGATCGAAACCCGTTCTTTAAAAAAAACAAATTCTACAAATTTAACCTTACGAAAGCAAATTTAATTTTCTTAAGTCCTAAATGATAAAAGAAAATTTTTAAAAAAAGAATTATATTTTATTGACTTTTATTTAATTTATTATGAATTAAAAACTGTTTTAATAAGAAAAATTAATTAAAAATACTAAACTAAGATGGAAAAATCTAAAAAATTAAGGAAAAGTAGTTTGGACAGTGCTGAATCGAAGAAAAATAAGAATCTGGAAAAGTGCTAAACAAATAAGCTAGAATTAAGCCAATTATGGCTGATAAGCAAATGGCCTAAAAAAAGGTTATGTAATTAATAGTGCAAAATTCTAACAGAAAAGACCCAAGGGCATTGTGTAGCAGAGAGTGGTGTTAAAATGTTGGTTGAGGTTGGGTTGAGGTCCCAGGTTTGAAACTGGGACTTCCCCAACTTTCCAACATT
>BQNB010153331.1:0-15655 GCA_026074375.1 Tanacetum coccineum
GCGAAGAAACCTTGTTTATCACCTAATTGGGATGTTCCGACAAGGTGGAATTCCACCTATCACATGTTCCAATGTGGTTTAAAACAAAAAAAGTACTTTAATTTATTTTTATGAGTCTTTGTCCGATGCGAATAGGTGTGATTAATATAATTATATATATAACTAACTAGCAAATTCCAACAAGTCACCCTTGACCAAGGTAACTAGTCAAAATCTACAAAGAAAATCAATATATATATCCGGAAGTATGTGATTCCCGGGTCGTTTATCCCCAACGAGGAATGCAATGGAAAGTCGTTTGTCGGTTTGATATTTGGTGCTTGAATGGAACAAAGAATTTTGGATTGGTTTTCTAAATCTACGGGAAAATTAATGCAATCTACACTAAAACCAATAAAGCAACACAAATTTAAACTAAAAACGCAAACGTGAGCCCTAAAAACGTGACGTAAAACCCTAATTTATCAAAATTAATTCCTAAAATGATATTTTTGACTCTTATAAGTCTTAATTGACTAAAATGCTAGAACAAAGAAAACTAAACCAAAAACGAAAGTGATTTAAGCTTAAAAACACGAAAAACATGAACGGGGTCTAATCTCGTTCTTTAAAAAACTAAAATCTACAATTTTAACTCTACGAAAGCAAATCTAGTTTTCCTAAGTCCTATTTGATAAAAGAAAATTTAAAAAAAAAGTTATATTTTTTTGACTTTTATATTTTTTATTATGAATTAAAAACGAATTTAATCTAAATTAAATATTAAAAATACTAAACGAATTATGAAAAATCTGAAAAAATTACAAAAAAATAGTTTAAACAGTGCTGGATCTAAGAAAAATAAAAGGGGCAACACAGCTTATCAAATAAGCTGTGTAATAAGCTAAAACAGCTTATAAGCTTAATGGGCCTAAACGTCATTAAATACCCAACCACTTGGGACTATAAAGAAAAAGTCCCAAGGGCGCAGCGGTGAGTGTGTGTGGTGTAAGGGTTGAGAGTGTTGAAGTCCAGGATTCGAGCCCTGCTTACCTTGGACTTCCACCTTCTCCTTTTTGCTTTTTTTTAAAACTTTTTACACAACTTATAAATAAGTTGTTAACCTACAACTTTAATAAAGGCAAAAATTTTAAATCTTAACAATAAGCTCAGAAATAAGCTTAAATGGTGACAGAATGCTTAATCTACACTAAAAGGCTAAGATGCTTAACGTTTTTGATCTTTTTAAACATAATAAGCAGACAGGTAATAAGCTATATCTAATAAGCATTAAGGAACATAAATAAGCACACAAAATAAGCTAAACTAGGCTAAAAAGAACAGATTCACAAAAAGGCTTTAAACTTAAATTTTTCTAAGCTAAAAGTGCAAATAAGCTTAAATAAGCTCTAACTTAAGTTATATTAGCTAAAATGGCCTAAGTCTAACCTAATAAGCAAAAGCAAACCATAAATAAGTAAAATAGATAAGCAAAAACTTCAAAATAAGCAAATAAGCAAAGAGGCTAAAATTAACAATCAAAACAGCCAAGGGGGTACTTATGGGCTTATTTTTAAGCACTCAAATGGATCCTTATGGATATACAGCTTATACCACTGAAAACCTTGAACAACAAGCTATCTAAAACCACTTTCAAAAAAGGAGTTTGAAAATCAAATAAGCCAAGAAATTTGCTTATGAAAAAGCTGGTTCACACAGACACAATACTTAGAAATTATTTTTAATCTTTACCAAACCCTATTTTTGAGCTTAAAAATAAGCAATTAAACAGAACCTTATGAACTTAAGACCATGAAACAGATTAAACTTAGACTTCAAAGAGCTTATAACAAGAATCAAAAACCATTTTAAAATTCACAATAAGCCACAGTAAGCAAATGAAAAAGCAATTTCTTAAATTTTCAACACTTAAGTCAAATTTGACAGATTTGGTAAAACTATAAACCACACTTGCAGACTTAATGGACTTTGTTCAAACTTGTTTTAAGACTCAAACCAACACAAAAACATCACAAAATTACAAGTTTTAAACTCACACAAACTAATTTTTATTACTACTTTTAACTAATCAAAACTGACTGAAGAGCACAAAGCAAGATTTGACCCATTTTGACCCATTAAACCAGTTAAACCAAACACCCCTTTAAAATTCATTTTTGACATTTTAGCTTGATGCAAACTGATTTAAGCCACAACTTGCAAAGATGAGATGTTAAATAAATTCTAACAGTTATAATAAGCAAATTTCTGCCACATACTTAAATAAGCAAGAAAAGATTAAACTAATTTTAAGCTAAAATGACAGATTTTAAGAAAAACTTGCATAATTGATTTTTAAACTACAACCTAGGAATTTTAAGCACTAGATATCATTAATAAGCATAAACAAGCAAATAAAAACAGACAATCAGCACCAATAAGCAGTTGAATAGTAAATAAGCTAAAAATCGAAAAATGAAACTTACAAAAGCCCTTGCTTAAACAGGGCAAATAAGCTCAAATGAGCTTTGTCTACAAGCTCTAGCTTGTTTAAAACAAGCTAGTAAGAGTCCATAAGCCCATCCTTTTCTGGCTTATCATCCAAAAGAAGCTGTGGTATTTTGGGGTGATTTCTTTTTGGTGAATTTTTCTTAAGTACTTAACCTTTTAAATTACTTAATGTAAACAGATTATATGAGAGTTATTTAAGAGCTTATAGTGAGCATTTAAAACATTTTTAGAACACAAATGACATTAATTAAGAAAACAAGATTTTAACATAAAACTTAAGTTTCATTAAAGAAAGATTACAAGATTTGAATTAAAAGTTACAATGAGCTAAATGTGAACTAAAACTAAGCTGTAAAATAAAACTAGATTGATGCCTCAAAGGGCTTACAAAGTCCTAATTTATACTAAAGTCTTAGGGTCTTGAGTCTTCAAGTTGTGTTTCTTTTGTGAGATGAATGAGGGATGTGCTTGTTGAGTGAGAGAAGTCAAAAGCTTAATCTAAGCCCTTTATTTTGTTTGCTCTCTATGTTCTCAAATCCTAGCCCTTGAATCTCTTGTCTTTAACTTTGGACCAATGAGATTAAAGGGGATTGCCAAGGTGGCAATTGCTGTTTATAAGGTAGGCTTGAGGAAAGTGATGGGTAAATAGTGCCAAAAGAGGATAAGTGAAAACGATGGGTGAATAGACAGGGATGATAAACAGTGTTTTTTTTGCGGGAAAGGGAGTTTATATCTGTTTTGGGGGAAACAGGATAAAGGTTTGGTGGATTGGCAAAAATGATCCCTCATGGTGATAAGTGGGTTTGCACGTTTAGTCCTTGTGGTGTATAAAAGTTTATGGAGTTGGCAGTTTGAGCCCTTCGAGTTGTATAAAGTTACTGCATGGCTCGTCCTTTGTATGGTTATAAGTTTGAGGGGTTGGCAGAAATGCCCCTTCAACTTATTTTTTTGGGCTTTTTTTTACTTGTATAAATAGCTTAATGGGTCGACCCGGCCCATTAAATGGGTGCGGGCAGGCCCATTAAGTATTTCTTCAGTTACGGCTTTGTCTTCGACTTTTGGTTGACTTTGGCTTTGTCTTTGGTTGACTTTTTGGTTGACTTTGACTTCTCAGCTTTTCCATTTCGTTCTCGTGCTCGGTTTTGTCGTTTTGGCATCGATTTTTGTCCTTTTCTTAGACATCCGTTACCTGCACAATACAAATGCAAAACATACAAATACAATGTATTTTTGGTACGTTTTTGGTCATTTAAGTCCGGTTTTAATGGAAAATGGTATGTGTAATTAAGCACATGACACACCTCTTCGCCCTACTCCACTCCTCGAGCACCTAACTCGAGAGTTTTCTTCACTATGTCAACAAGCTCCCTTATGGCGGAGAAAACCTTACACAACTTTCGCTTATCTTGATTTTTGACACTAAGCTAGATGTCGAGTTTTAATATTAGCTAGAACCAATCTACCACAACTTCACAACTTCACTACACAACTTTGCTTTACGACTTGATCACGACTACACAACTTCTTCGCACCTTAGTTATCTTCACACCACTACTTCACCAAGCTACTACTATAATCACACATAACTAACACTACTAGGAAAGATCCCCAAGATCCAACTATACTTACAACAATTACCAAGATCTAACTAGTACACAACTTTACAAGATTTACAAATGATTTACAAGTTATGATATGGATGCAATAAGATTGCAACAACACACAAAGGTGTAATACTTCTTCACTTGATGATGGAAGTATTCTTCTCTTGCACTTAAGGAATTGAGCTTGGATCACTTGGAAACAAAGCTTTATGATTAAATGATCAAAGGATTTTAATGAGATGTGTGGGCTGTTTTAGAGCAGAAAGAATGAGTGCAAAAGGTGAGAAAATAGTGGGGAAAAGTCCAGTATTTATAGGACAAACTGGAGGAGCGTCTACCTATGGGCGGTCCCTTTAAAATTAAGGGGGCCGCCCGTGTATTTAAGGGGGCCGCCCTAGACTAGGCGCTCCCCAGTTTGTCTTTTGTGTAGGGGGGATTTTCTGGAACTTTTCTAGCCGTTTTAGGTCCGAAAATTTGAAATTCAAAATGTTTATTTTGAATAAAACATTTCTTTTAATTGTAGAAAATGTTTTGTAATGTTTATAAAAATGTTTACAATATTTTATAAAAATGTGAGGTCGAATAAAAATTTCTTTTGATCATAAAATGCATTAAGCATTTATTTATTCATACCTTTAAGTGATATGATTTTCAAAATGAAAATTTACTACTAATTACTTGTTTACGTTTAATTTTACATAGAACGTTTTTAGATTTTGTGATTATCAAAACGTAAAGATGTGAAAAATATTAATAATGTTTTTAGGCATTATTTCTATCAACATGCTCAAAAATCATCAGGCACGTTTTTTATAGATCTTTAATATCAGATTTCTTTGTGTTTTTCTTTTTTCTGTTTGTGTGATTCTTCTGCTACATAGATAATATAAGTTATATGTTTTAAACGAAAGTAGACTCAATTATCTTTAAAATGACGGGTGACACGACTTCTACAGACTTACAGTTGATTTTATATGAATTTTCAAGTTTTCGAAAATCTGCGGAATCAGACAGGTGGCCCCCTGATTGATAAGGGGGCCAGCCAGGAGCTAAGGGGGCCGCCTAGGGAGATAAGGGGACCGCCCATCTGACACTCTGATTCGCAATTTTTATACAAAATCATTTAGTGACTTAGCGAAAATATGTAGAACTTACTGAGCTTGATACCAAACATAAAACACTTAATTTAAGCATCATTTTACTTCGAGATAGTATACTAAGTGTATTTACTCAACAAAACTAATACAAGTTAAGCAACAAAACACTTTTCATATTTAATCCCCCTTAATAGGTAATTTGATACATGGATCGTACTCAATTTTTAAAACCATTTGTTTAAGAATGCTAATAAAGTGTTCGATCAAATGCTAATGAACTTTCTCTGGAATTTGGCAGGGACGAAGAGTAGTTGTTTTATATTTGGATTGATTAGTAACGTAAAAGGGATTCAAAACTAATGTGGATGTATATTTCATGATGAAGGTGTAAATAAATGTAACTTTTTCATGTATTTGCATCAAATTTTTTGTTGTTGTGTGGCATTAGTACTGTTTTAGAAGTGATTTTGATGTATTTTAATGCAAAATGTGCTTATTTTGATTTTCTACGACTAGAATTTATACTGAAGCAGGTGTCTATTGCAGGTTATCTATTACAAAGTTAGTGGAACAAGTAGGGGTTTTGGTTTTGTTGCTATGTCATCCGTAGAAGAAGTTGAGGAAGTTGTTAGGAACTTTAATGGTTACGTAAGCTTCTGTATTGTACTTAAAACTCAAGTAGCGGATAGAAAACTTTAAGCTTTACTAAATGTCTCAAACTCTTTTTTAGATGTTAGTTTATGAGAATTGACGCCCTTATCGTTACTTCTTCCTTGATCAGTGAAGTCGTTATTTTCTGGGTGGTTTGAGCTGTTCAAGAATGCGATTAGTGGTCACGCAGTGTGTTCAGCACCGGTGCAATGAAAAGGATGACATGACTTACGAGTTCTGCAAGGTTAGTTTTTATATTCTAACTTTTTAAAATGTGTGTATTTTGAAAGTCTTTATGTGTGTATATGTTGGTTAGGAATTTGGCAGATCATAGAGAATAATGAGTGTTTGGATATACGTCAAAAGAATATTACGCGTAGGCTTTTTGTAAGTGAGTTTGGGCAGTTATACTTTGTTTGGTGACGAGTAGTTGAGTACCCTTGGGTGTTTTAAAGGTTTACTAGATGTAACAACCTCTGCCCGCAAATTCCGCAATAGTAGACTATACTTTTATAAATATAATATATCAAAGCCGATAATAAGTTGGTAGATGGACTGCTTATCAAACCACTTTTTTAAACCTGTATTGGAGATGCTCTTATACCAAACAATCTTGATACTAAACATAGCTGCTCTAGATCAGTACGATCTGCGTAAGACAGCTTTCCAGATTTAGTTGGTGCGGTTAATAAGATTAGCGAAAACGTTAAGAAAATTGAATGGAATTTTGATAATGCTCTTGGTTTTACTTTTAACGCTAATGGTAGGTTATTTAGAGTCGCACGTTTTTTGATATAGCAAAGTTTTGTTACGTTGTAAAATATGTGACATACCATAATGTACCTTTTATTTTATATGCAGTATGTCACTTGCGTATGTTGGAAACTGCATTTTTGTTTCCTTCAAAACGGTAAAAAAGTAATCTTTTTTGTTTTTTTAACGGGTTTAATCTCTATGCATTTATATGTTGTTGTCTGTACAAAGTTCTCTTATATATGTTTGCAATTGCTTATTTTCTTGCTTTTATGCCAACTTTTATATGAACCTTATTTTTGGGCTTACAAGAGCTTATGTACTTTAGGCTTATCTTGAAACTTTACATAGGCTTATATATATTTAAGTGCTTATCTTCTTATTTAGTTGGTTTTTAAGAGGGTGTTTGGGATTGCTTATTTTTTATGCTTATAAAACTGCACTTATAAGCTGCTTAGACATAAGCACATCCAAGAGGATAAATCAAACAAATTATGTTACATATTGATGCTTAGTTTTAGAACATATTGAACTGTGCTAGCTAAATGGATTTGAAGACTTGAGTGATTGTGTCATTAGCCGATTAAGTGCCAATTTTCTTCTAAACCATTACACTAACAAAAGCAATTTAAAAAAACTCAATACATAACAGCAGGTAGAAATTATGTTGCATAATCTCTACACTTTTATGTAACTAAGGGCTATAACAAAACCTCTAATCATTGTCCGGTATACTATTTCACACATTCGTAAATGTCAATTGAAGAGCAAAGAATTAAACCATGTTAATGAAACTTTTTGTTCAAATCAGCATTGATCCTATGTGGTCAATTATATTATTATCTATATGTATTGGCGAACTGAAACTATAATCTGTTGAACTTTCCAAAAAGGGACTTAACTTAGTTTTTTTACTTTTGATAACTATGTAAATGCTATTTTTTAATAGTAAGTTTTATGCGGAGTGTTATGCGGGTTGGGGCAGAATTACACTTTCGTGTTTTCTTCTATATCTAAAGAGAGTAGTAGATATATAAGTCGAGATAGTTGAGCAAGATGAGGCAACCATCTCCCTTGCGGCTACTCATGCAATGCAACCAACAGGTATAATTTGCATTCAATTCTCTATCAACCTTAGCTTATTTTTGGTGAAACAAAAATATATTGACTATAATCATAGACGATCGGTTTAAATAACAATTGGTTTTCAATATTTAACTACATAATTTTAGTGATATTCAAATAGAGAATTTTTTTGCATTAACTAACCAAGTTAGTAACATTTTTGTTGATCCTAATAGAATATATCTTGCTTAGCTTGTATAAGGCTAAGTTGTATTGAATAAATCCAAAACAACTATGATAGAAACTTTGATTGTGAATATCAAAGACTATGTGGAATCTAGTTAATGATACTAAGAAGAATTTCAATGAAACAGTAATGAATAAAATTAATAACAAAACAGTTTACCAAACTTTCTGCCTCAATATAATACGAACACTATTAATAGTGTTAGGGTTACAAAACCTTGAAGCTATGAACTATACGACTTTGATACTTGGTACTTTTTGTGATATAGAACTCTATGCCCTAGGACCTCCTTTTATACACCAAGGAGTCCTAATTGGCTTACAATATTTTCCTAAGTTATCATGATCTTCTAAAAAAATAACTTATACTTATCTTTTACAAAAATATCTCATACTTATCACATAAGTATTCTTGATCTCAAATCAATCTTTATCTTTTTAGCACTCTAAATCCTTGAGCAGTTGTAATCTTTCAGCGGTTGCAACTTTGTACCAGCAGCATTAACTCTTCAACACTAACAGTAGTAACTTTTATACCAGCAGCACTAACTGAGTAGAAGCAGCATTAACTACTTAGAATATTTTCTTCATTCTTCATCAGCAGTACTAAGTTACACTAGCGGTACTAACTTTACTCTGGCAGTGCTAACATTACTAGCAGTAGTAACTAACAGTACAAAATACACGGGCGGCCCCCTTATCTTTAAGGGGACCGCCCACCTATTTAAGGGGACCGGCCATAGGTAGACGCTCCTCCAGAATGTCCTATAAATACTGGACTATTCTCCACTATTTTCTCACCTTTTGCACTCATTCTTTCTGATCAAAAACAGCCCACACATCTCATTAAAATCCTTTGATCATTTAATCATAAAGCTTTGTTTCCAAGTGATCCAGGCTCAATTCCTCAAGTACAAGAGAAGAATACTTCCATCATTAAGTGAATAAGTATTTCACCTTTGTGTGTTGTTGCAATCTTATTGCATCCATATCATAACTTGTAAATTATTTGTAAATCTTGTAAAGTTGTGTAGTTGTTAGATCTTGGTGATTGTTGTAAGTATAGTTAGATCTTGGTGATCTTTCCTAGTAGTGTTAGTTAGGTGTGATTATAGTAGTGGCTTGGTGAAGTAGTGGTGTGAAGAAAACTAAGGTGTGAAGAAGTTGTGTAGTCGTGATCAAGTCGTGAAGCAAAGTTGTGTAGTGAAGTTGTGAAGTTGTGGTAGATTGGTTCTAGCTAAGATTAGAACTCGACATCTAGCTTAGTGTCAGAAATCAAGATAAGCGAAAGTTGTGTAAGGTTTTCTCCGCCATAAGGGAGCTTGTTGACATAGTGAAGAAAACTCTTGAGTTAGGTGCTCGAGGAGTGAAGTAGGGCGAAGAGGTGCTTCGTTACCAAACCACTATAAATCCCCGCGTTATGGTTTGATTGTTCTTACTCTTATCTCTTGTCTTACATTATTTTCTCATAATATCCTATTAATTGTTTAGATAAGTATATTGTTCATATTGTGCAAGTGTTGAATTCACATACAGTCGAATCTAGAATTTTTACAAACACTTTAAAACGTTAAATTAAAAAGCGGTAAACTATTCAACCCCCCTTCTAGTTTTCCACAATGTTGATGGTTGAGTAATAATGGGTGTGTGATGGGGATCAGTTGGCATATCTGAACCTTCACCCATTTCTTCTTGAGCTTGAACCATCATGGTTGGAAATAAGGGTGTAACTGCTCCTGAGAATCCTTTCCCAACCCTTTTCATATTGCCAAATACCTTCTTTGTGTGAGAGGGTGTAACAAATATTTCATCATGAGTAGACATATCACCAACTTGTTTATCTGGAAAGACTTGCACAAATATTAGATACATTAGAAATTTGACACTACTATCCACATTCTTTACCATACTTTCAAAGATATACTTAGAAAAGTTGAATTTCTTGTTGGTGGCTAAGCAGATTTTTACAGAGGCCATAGTGCTACTAAATTCGTTCCATGCAATAGTCTTAGCACTTAGGCATTGCAAAATTGTATGAATCAAAAACTTCCATTGAGGAGAAAAGAAAGTTTTATAGAATGTAAGTTTCTGAGAATGTTTTTCATACCCTAATAAAGCAAGCTACTCAAAAATATCAGCATTGGGTAGACATTTAATTCCTTCAGCATCTTCCAATTGAAGATCTCTTCTTATACTTGTCTCAATGATGATCACTTTCTTCCCATCCACTGGGGCTTGTAATCAAACTTCTTCATTAACAGTTTTCACCTTTGCAGTAGCCCAAAACTGCTCAATACATGAAGTATAGATTGTAGGTTTAGCCGTTAACGCAGATTTGATAGGATTCGCATTCAAGAAATCCACAATTTGCTCAAACCCTTCACTTTCAGTAGGTTTAGCTAAGAACGCGACCATGTTGTGTGAATCAGCAAACTTTGGAGCAGACATTGTGATGGGTTTTGATGATTAACGATAAATTTGAGTTAGGGTTTATGATTAGAGAGTATATGGTTGAATGAAATTGATTAAATGAGTGAGTGAAACCCTTAATCGAAATATTTATGAAATTACCCTCAACAGCATTAACGTTCACCAGCAGTTGTAAGTTATGCCTAGCAGCATTAACTTTCAACAGCTGTAGTAAGTTATGCCTAGCAGCATTCACTTTCCCCAACAGTAGTAAGTATATGCCTAGCAGCATTAACTTACCCAAGCAGCAGTAAGTTTATGCCTAGCAGCATTAACTTTGAATCACCAACATTAACTCCAATTTCATACTAATCAGCTTTTCCATCATCAAATTAACATTTTAGCTTACAAAAACTCTCTGTCTGTTTTTGATTTCTCTCAATTCTTTTTACTCACAATTCTCTCTGTCTGTTTTTGCTTTCTCTCAATTCTTTTTGCTCACAATTCTCTCTGCCTGTTTTTGATTTCTCTCAATTCTTTTTGCTTACTTTTCTCTCTCTCTCTATCTGTTTTTTTTATTTCTCTCAATTCTTTTTGCTCACCAAATCACTCTATCTATTTTTATTCCACACATATCTCTTTCTATTTTTCAGTTCACTATATCTCTCAATTCTTTTTCTCACTAATTCACTCTGTCTATTTTTATCACGCATCTCTCTTTCTATTTTTATTCTTACCAATTATCTCAATTCTCAAAATATTAGTTATACCGGCAGTAGTAAGTATAACTAACAGTATTAACTCAGTAATATTAAGTATAACTAGCAGCACGAATTATACTTAACAGTAGAAACTTTTAATTTACAAGTACTTACTCCCATTTCATCTTTAGCAGCTTTTCCATTCCATTCCATAATCAAGACTTTAGAGATTAAGCATTCCAATACTTGCAATCAGATATTGAAATCTGCTAACATCAAATGCTTTTGTAAGCAAATCTGCAACATTCTGGTCTGTGTAAATCTTGATCATCTGAATAAGCTTCTTCTCATAAGAATCTCTAATAAAGTGATGTCTAATCTCAATGTGCTTTATTTTAGAATGAAAAACAGGGTTCTTCACAATGCAGATAGTACTCTCATTATCAATCTGAATCTTAGTCTGCATAAAGTAATATCTATAATCTAGCAATTGATTATGGATCCAAAGCACCTGTCCACAGCAATTAGAAGCAGCTATATACTCAGCTTCAGTTGTGGAATTAGCAACCACAGTCTGCTTCTTGCATTGCCATGAAATTAACCAACACCCTAGGAATTGACAACCTTCTGTTGTAGACTTCCTATCCAATCTTGCTCCAGCATAATCACTATCAGTGTATGCTACCAAATCAAAAGGTGAATCTTTTAGATACCAAAGGTCCAACTTAGGTTGACCTTTTAAGTATCTAAAAATTCTTTTCACAGCATGAAGATGTGACACTTTTGGGTTGACTTGGTATCTTGCACAGGCACACACTACAAACATAATATTAGGCCTTGAAGAAGTTAGATACATCAATGATCCAATCATGGATCTATACAAGTGTTCATCTACATCTACACCATCTTCATCTTTGAGCAAAGGCTTACGGGTTTCCATGGGTGTGCTTGCTGTTTTGACATCACTAAAGCCAAATTTCTTCAAAATCTTAGTCACATACTTGTCTTGACTGATAAAAATTCCATCTTCCTTTTGTTTCACTTGCAGTCCTAGGAAGAATGTGAGTTCACCCATAGAACTCATTTGAAACTTCTTATGCATCATCTTCTCAAATTCAGTACATAAAGACTTCTTTGTAGAGCCAAAAATGATATCATCTACATACACTTGAACCAACAGAATATCACCTTTGTCCCTTCTGATAAATAAAGTCTTGTCTATCTTTCCTCTCTGAAACCCGTTGTCTAATAAATAAGTTGACAAGGTTTCATACCAAGCTCTGAGAGCTTAATGTAGTCCATAAAGTGCCTTTTCTACTTTATATACTCTATCAGGAAAGTCTGGGTCTTCAAATTCTGGTAGTTGACAAACATAGACTTCCTCTTCAATCTTACCATAAAGAAAAGCACTCTTGACATCCATCTGATACACCATAAAGTCTTTAAATAAGGCATAAGCTAAGAATAACCTAATTGCTTCAATTCTGGCAACTGGAGCAAAAACCTCATCATAATCAATTCATTCTTCTTGTGTGTACCTTTGAGCAACCAACCTTGCTTTGTTCTTTATCACAATACCTCTTTCATCCTTTTTGTTCCTGTAAACCTATTTAGCGCCTATGGCCCTTTTGCCATTTGGTAAATCCACCAGGATCCAAACCTTTTGTAATTTGAATTGTAGAAGCTCATCTTGCATAGCTTATATCCAGCTTGGATCCTTTAAAGCATGAATTACATTTTTGGGTTCTTCCAAATAAGCAATTTTGAAAGTCTTTATGACTGGTCCTTTGTTGTACTAAACTAAACATAGCATGATCAGTCATATTCTTTTTCATTCTTCTTGTTTGAGGTGTTCAATTCAAGTCTCTTATAATTTGTTCAATTGGATGATCTTTGTGTATTCTTATAGTTGGAATATGACTGACAGGCATAAATGCATTTAAATTATTCATGTCGGCCTCTGCACCACCATCATCATCATCTGAATAGACAATATCTTCCAATTCAGGCATATTCAGATCATCTGGAAGTTCAATGCTTAATTTCGGATCAACAACATTAACTTCTATGCCAGCAGTATTAACAATTGAACTAACAGCATTAACATTGTTTGTGTTGTTTCCATTACTAGAAGTGTTAACATTGTTAGTGCTGCTAACATTGTCATCCTTCTCTTGATTAACTCTTGGCTCCTCTGTACTTGGAACCTCACTATCTTCATTCCCTTGATCTTTAGCATCCTTATTTTCCTCCTCCCCTGATGGTTTGAATCCAGCATCAGGAGAATCCTTTGAACTTTGAGAGAATAGTGGATCAGCAGGCCATATTGGTAGCAGAATGTAATCTTTATCAGGTACTGTCTCCATTCTAGCTTTGCCTACATCATCACATGATTTTATACCTGCATTACCATTAAATTGATTACCTGCAACAACTGGCTTATAATTCATTGACTTTGTTAGTGCATGATTATCAAAAAGCCAATTTGGTCCACTTACTGCAATATTAGGTGTATTCATACTAAATTGAACATGCAGGTTATCTTCTACTATCCTAGTTCTACTGTTGAATACTCTAAAGGCTTTGCTATTAGTAGAGTATCCTATAAAGAACACTTCATCAGCCTTTCCATTAAACTTACCTAGGTGATCTATGGTATTAAGGATTGTAACAGGCACCTAAATGGTCTCATGAAACTTAAAGCATGTTTTCTACCTAGAAAAAGTTCATAAGGGGTCTTGTTGTGAGGCTTGATAACTAACACCCTATTTTGGACATAACAAGCAGTATTAACTGCTTCAGCCCAAAAAGTTGTTGGTAATTTTGAATCAGCTAGCATAGTCCTAGCAGCCTCTATTAGTGTCCTATTTTTTCTTTCTGCTACTCCATTTTGTTGTGGAGTCCTAGCAACACCAAATTCCCTCTTAATACCCTTTATTTCACATAACTGGTTCATGACCCTATTCTTGAATTCAGTCCCATTGTCACATCTAATCACTTTCACCTTAAGGTCTACTAGATTTTCTATGCTTGTTATGAATGTTTTAAGGATTTCAGAAGTTTCATCCTTAGTGGCTAAAAAGAAAACCCAACTAAACCTACTAAAATCATCTGTGACAACTAGGCAATACATCTTTTTCATTAAACTCTTTACAAATGTTGGTCCAAACAAATCCATGTGCAACATTTGTAATGGTTGGCTGATTGAACTGACTGTTTTGGTCTTACAAGAAGCTCTGTGTTGCTTTCCTTTTTGACAAGCAACACAGGTTTGATTAATCTCAAAAAGTTTTGAAGGTAAACCTCTTACAAGGTTTCCCCTTACCAATTTATTCATTGTTTTGAAATTTACATGTCCAAGCCTCCTATGCCAAAGATTAGATTCATCTGGTGTGGCTTTTGCAAAGAGACAAGTGAGACCTCCTTGAGGAACAACATTCTTTAAATCAACTATGTACATGTTATCCTTTCTAGGAACTTTAAGCAAAACATGACTTTCATCAGTTAACTTAAAGTCTGGAGACAGAACAACACATTCAGTATCAATAAAAAGAACACAATTCTTCTTGTCACATATTTGTGAGACACTGAAGAGGTTAAACTTTAGTTCCTTTAAAAAATACACATCTTTAAAATCCAATTTACCAGTTCTTATTTTACATTTCCTTGTAATTTTCCCTCCTTTGGAATTACCTCCAAAGGCAACAAATCCTCCATTAATTTCTTCATAATCTCTAAGATAGGATCTGTTTCCTGTCATGTGCCTAGAGCATCCACTGTCAATCACTCCTTTATCCTTCAAATCTTGTTGTGGATTGCTCTGCACATAATGGTAGGAAAATTAGTTTCTTTTGGGGACCCAAGCCATTACAGACTTGGATCTGCCTTGTGCATCAATATAGTCAAGGTTGCAAAAATCGCTAGCCGTTAGCTAGGAGGCCGGGTACCGCCTAGCGATTAATCGGTTAGGCAGGGATTAATCGAGGATTAATCGGATTGGACTTTTTATATATACAATTATAAAATTTTGAAAATATATGCCTAATTTTCTCGATTTAGTCGATTTTTTCTGATTTGGCCGATTAATCCCCGATATGGCCGATTTCCATCCGTAACTGAGTTGGCCGATTTAGTCTATTTTTATCCGTTTCGGCCGATTTATGCCCGATTTGGCCGATTTTTATCCGATTAATCGGTATGTTGACCGATTTTTGACCAAAACGATTAATAAAGCCGATTAGTGAAAATCGAGGTGGTTAATCCCTGCCTAGCGCATAGGCGCCGATTAATCGGCCGCCTAGGCCGATTTTTGCAACACTGAATATAGTCAAATATTTTAAAGGACATTGATGCACCATTTTTTCTAGAGACATGGTCTAAAACTTTAGGCTTTGGTCTCCAAACCCAACATGCTGAGGCCTTAACAACATTTCCTTTGTTTCCCTTAACAGCACTAAGAACTGCTTTTGGCCTAGCAGTATTAACCCTTGTTCCCTTAACAGTATTAACCTTTTTAGTGAAATTACTGTTATTAGCTGATGTTATTTTGTTAAAAGGCCTTCTTGTTAGCCGTGTATTTATTAAAGTGATGGTCATTAAATATTCCCGAGCCTTGTATAAGTAAAACGTAGTTTACGGG
>BQNB010153332.1:0-15655 GCA_026074375.1 Tanacetum coccineum
TGTCAAGGAGATTCTTCTTAAGATGAATCTACCTGATCACAGGTCGGTCCTCATGGATCCGGAGGTTAATCCAACCAGACTCTGGCGAATGACAAAGCCATATTCGCCCATAAGCTTTATTGCTAACTGTTTTATTACAGGATCAAGCAAAGATGGAGATGGAGTTACCTCGTTCTAGTGGAGTCAATTCACCACCAAATGCTCACACTTAATGTTTCCAAGTAAAGACATCATGACATCTGAATGACCTACAACACAGCTTCCGCAACTCTAAGAAGTAGTATCATGATCAAGAAAAGTGTGAGCATGCGGGTCCAAAGGTCACAACATCACATGAAGGAAATGCCACTCAATAAGGATGATTAAGAGACTTAAGATGAATGATGATCTCAAAGAAAGCTCAAAGATCGCACAAGTCTAAGGGACAAGTCTCAAAGTTCACTACATAATGTACAAAGACATCAAAGATTGAAGAATCAAAGACTTCGAGCTACAGACAGAAGGTCAATAAAGTAGAATGCTATAATTCAGAATGTATTTTCTGGGGTGACCTCCCTTAGGGGGAGATTGTTAAGATTATGAAAAAGACTCGGTCACCCCGTGTATAAGCTAGAATAGCATAGCTCGTTGTCTAATTGTAAGCGTATGACTAATAGTATTGGGCCGGGCCTTTAGCCCACTTGTAAGCCCATACTCAAGCCCATTGGGGAATAAACACTCGTGTATATAAACCCCTTTCCAGCCATGGGAAGGGGTTGGTTGTTCATTTTATGATAATACTTTCTCTTGCACTTTCTCTCTCTAGAAATACCACTTTCTCTCTCTAAGATTAAGTAGCCAACTCATCATCTCTTGCTTGTGTTATGATATCATATATACTACAAATCGCAAATATACCCGATTAAGTATTGAAAGTGTTGGTCCCTTGGAATCTGATATAAGATTTATCAAGTTAAACTAATCTGAATCCATGGCAACAAAGTGATTTTTAAACAAATATATATATGAAGAATATAAAGAACAAAAACACACATAAGTACTTTTCAACGTATAGGAATTTATTAGAGTCAAATAAAGAATCTATGACACACATTGCTTACGGAATAATAAGGTGGTTGAATGACAATTGAGGTGTTATCTCCTTCGAACTTATTCTCTAACAAAAGTTATAAGAAATAAGAAAACAAACTATTTGACTAGAACTGAAGCTTCAACTTTAGCAGTTTCTATTCAGTTTGTTTGAGAGATAAATGAACTCTTCAATGTGTTTCACATTAGTTGGAAGAGATGCCATTTACTCTGGGAATCCTTTCTTTTTATAGGCAAAGGAATTAGGGTTTACAAGTTAACCTAATACACATGTCAAGCATTAAATGGGTGGTTGAGCTACCATTTAATGTACCCATACTTTATAGTACCAGGTACAGTCCTTTAAGAAAAGTTGATGTACTTCTATGCCAACTTTAGAAGTAATATTTCTCAAGGAGATTGCTTTTTTCCTTTTGACATAAAGCAATCTTTTTCTCGCCTTGTAAACCTTCTAGAAGTGAAACAACATGTTTCAACTTCTGTTAAGGTAATAGACGGTGTTCAGCTTGGAATTGTCAACCAAGGTGAACTGAAGCTTTTTCCAAGAGTCCTTCAGTTTCTGTACTTGATAACACCAAATAACGTCACATTTTACTATCATTTATCCCATGTGTTTTACCCACTTTTATTTAATTATTGCAAGATATTGGTACTTAATTGCTTAAAGTTTATAATTGCAGTAATTATGGAGTAACTTGTGAAGACGATGCTAAAAGGCGCAATTCTGGAGCTAAAATGAAGACATTTGAAGAAAACACTTATATGACACCATACGCCGTATCCAGCAAAGAAGATACGGCGTATTAGTGCCAGCTCATCATAAGAATATGCGTAAAAGATCAATTCCCGATTCGGCGTATCACTCTTCACCTATACGCTGTATGCATAGCTAGTCATCAGTCAAAGATATGCAGTTAATGTGATTGATGGTAATTAATCATGATTGATTTGATCTTATCGCAGACTCCAAGAAAATTAACCCTATACGCCGTATTTACCTCTCCCCATACGACTTATCGAGGCGTTTTTCAGACACTATAAATACTGGACTTAAAAATGAGTTTTAGTGTGCAAAAATTACATTCTCTATACCATACTCACTGAAGTCAAATTTTCCAAGATATTAAAAGCAGCCAAGGTCAAGCATCAACCACCATTCCATAGAAGACATCGTGTAATTCTTACTTTCTTAATCATTCAATTTTCAATTGTTTGATCACGCTTGTAAAATTACAATGATTGTGGGCTAATACCCTCGGGTATTAGCCATGTTAATGACAGGATTGTTCGTATTTAGGTCTTAAGAAGAAGTATCGCCTAAGTCTTAAGAATGATATGCCGCCTCGAAATAAGTAGCCATTGCACTAAACAAACAAATCAACATTTAATCGGGTTTAACATGGTTAATACAGTTTTTATTATTTGGCTTGTGCCACTTCTTTATCTTGTGATTATTTGATTTCGTGTTTATTGTGTTTAGAATTAATCTTTGTCACCGTCAAACCTGTGCCAGTCTCTCAGGCTGAAACCCCCCATTTACCACTAGTAAATATGTACATCATAGGTTTAACAAGTAATTAGACTAATTTAGATAGCTTAAAATACTAATAGAATATTAGGTTAACTTTCGCTCTTAGTGTTCGACACCCTACTTACCGCGAAGCTACATCTTGACCGGGTACACTGCCCGTTAGAGTGTTGTTTTCTGGTTTGTCGGCTAAATATAAATGTAAAACTTGATAATAACCAAACCACTACTCCTTCAATGACACATCAAGTTTTTGGCGCCGTTGCCGAGGAGTGAATAGTTTAATCTTTATTCTTATTAGTGTTTTCTAACCTTTAACTTGTTTAGTGTAAATTAATTAATTAATTATGATTGCTAATTGTTTAATTTAAATTGTGTGTTTAATTCAATCGCATTATTTAAATGTGTGTTTTAAATAGTATTCTGTTCTGATTGATCACCTGATACGGCGTATCCACCAGTTAGATGCAGCGTATCTAACCTTCCACTCAGGACAACGTATTGTCTTTACAATCTAAACGGTGTATCTGTTCCCCAAAACAATTAAGCGTATTATGTGAATACAATACGACACACTACTATTCAACAGACCCATACGGCGTATTTTGTTCAATAAGATACTGTGTTTTTGTCCTCTGATACAGCAGCCATAACCTAAAATTGATTTCCATGTTTAAAATTTTGTATCCTTTTGTAAAAGAGCATATCCTACTGGTTGATTCTCTGTTTCAGGTGGTGCATGACACGGAGTTCCACTAAACAACTACTTACACCTTTTGAAAACCCGAAACGATTACTTCGCTCAAGAAGGAAGCTTTTTGAAACACCAAGCCTAGCAGAATTGAATTCACCTGAGTTCGATCAAATTTCTGAAATCGAAGAGCACATTGAAGAAGAAGAAACTACATAAGTAATGGCGGAAAAAATGGAGCAATATATGAGCAATGCCCATGGCGAATATAGATCGGGCGTTGCTAGGCCCACGATTGATGCCGATACCCAATTTGAACTAAAGGGGAAATTTCTCAAAGAACTTCATGACAATACTTTTAGTGGTTCAGAACACGAAGATGTAAATGAACACATCGAAAAAGTTCTAGAGATTGTTGAATTTTTCCACGTCCGAAAAATAACTCAAGATCAACTTATGCTTCGTGCCTTTCCTGTATCCTTAACTGGAGCCACAAGCCGGTGGCTCAGAAACGAACCAGCTGGTTCAATCACAACCTGGGAAGTCCTAAAAACAAATTTCTAAGAAAATACTGTCCACCTGCACATACCGCGAAGAAAATAGAGGAAATCAACAACTTCCAGCAGGAACCTAATGAAAGCCTTTTTTGTGCATGGGAAAATTTTAAAGAATTGCTGATGAAGTGTCCTCAATACTATCTAACTGACATGTAGGAAGTTATCTTGTTTTACAATGGGCTCAATGTTCCAACAAGGCAAATCCTTGACTCAAAGGGTGCCATCCCAACCAAAACCGTTGCTGATGCTAAAGTGGCCATCCAAGAAATGGCCGAATACTCTCAGAAATGGCATAATGGAACATCTTCAAGAAGCAGGAGTACTGAAACTTTTGACGGGCTGGCTGCTACCCAAGCTTAACTCAACAGTCTCAGCATAGAAATTAAAAAAGTGAATGAAAAAGTATACGCTGCTCAGGTCGAATGCGAACAATGCAAGGGACCTCATTATACAAAAGACTGTCCACACAAGGAAGAAGGGAAAAGTTTATAAGAGGCTTACTACATACAATTTGGTGCACCCTATCAACCGAGAGGACAATACAGAGCAACGGGGCCAGGATTCTACCAGCGCAACAATGGAAATTCTTCGTATCCAGCTCGAAGAGATACTTTGGAAGAATCACTGTCCAAGTTTATGGCGGAATCAGCTAAGAGGCATGAAGAGAACTCGAACATCATCAAAGAGATCTGAGCTTCTACTAATGCAGCAATAAGAAATCAAAGAGCGTCGATTAAGACCTTGGAACTACAAATTGGACAGATGAGTAAAGTGTTGCAAGAAAGAGGTTTTGGAAGTCTGCCCAGCTCTACGAAAATAAATCCAAGAGACCAAGTGAAATCAATCTCAACTGTTATAGCTGATCTATCTGAGATACGTTGTATATAGTCTAGTCCATACGATGTATCAGTGTCACAACACAGAAATGTATTTCCCGAAATAGTCCCCTTCCCTAGGCGACTACATAACTACTACTGTGATGATTGGAAGGAGGCAAGAGGAGTAAAGATTCTGGAAGCTTATGATCACAACATGCCTCAGAAAGAGAAAGATCCAGGGAGCTTTACCTTACCTTGTTTTATTAATAATGTTTGTTTTGATAAAGCCCTTGTTGACCTTGGAGCAAGTGTGAGTGTTATGCCATTTTCTACCTGTATCAACCTTGGTCTAGGAGTTTTGTCTCACACTAGGTTGACCATAGAACTAGATGATAGGACAATAAAACAACCAAGGGGTATAGCTGAGAACATGCTAGTTAGGATTGGTAAATTTGTTTTCCCCATTGACTTTATCATCTTAGACATACCCGAGGATGACGATGTCCCTTTGATCCTCGGATGACCATTCCTGTCCACTGCCCATGTCAAAATTGATGTCTTTAAAAGAAAAGTCACCCTAAGGGTCGGGGAAGAAAAACTAGTTTTAAAAAGTATTAAGCCCGCCTCTAGCATGATCAAGAGGGTCTTTATAGATGAATAAAAGGAGGAAAGGTCGAACTTAATGACCAACTAAAACAAAAGTGCTTCCCGGGAGACAACCCGGTTGTTTTAATTTGTTTATCGCATTTGATTGTTTAAAATTTAATTTATTGTTGAGTTTGTCTTCCCAGACATGGCATACGGCGTATCGAACCCCTCAAGATGCGGCATATGCATGTCTGGACGTTATCAGTATATTTAATTTCCTATATTTAATTGTTTCCACAGGATTACATACAGCGTATCCTAGGGTTTGGGATACGGCGTATAGTAACCTGTACAGTTGTGTGTTTAATTGTTTGCCTGTATTGTAGGGTAGCCGGAAGTAAAAATTACATGAACGTCTTTTAATTTTCATGCAGGACCTTGCTACAAACGAATTTGACTTAATGGTATACTCTGAAAAATGTCAAGTGTTGAACTTACACGGGCATTTTGAAGCCCTCATCAACATACCTTTTGCTCAAACACTCAAAATGGAGAACCATTTAGAGCAAACTATCAGGGAAGTTTCCTCGTTCTAATTCTATTTCCCATATATTTTAATTGTTTTATCTATACAACGAAGACATTGTATAATTTAAGTGGGAGGATGGAGAATTAGAACGTACTTGTCCTTATTTTCACAAATAAAATGCTACATGCATAAAAATGGAGTCCTTTTTAAGCTCTTTTTAAACACTTATTTAAGCTTATAAGAGTAGGATTAATAAGTTTAAATAGGTTTAGTTTAGTTTTCCTTAAGTTGACAGTTGCTAGGTTGAATTTGATAAGTTCTTATCAGTTTTCATTAATCATATTAGGCTCAAGTCTGTGTTAATAGTTAGTTTGCTTTATTTACTCTTAGTAGTTATGATTTTATTGATGTTAGAAATTAGATTGTAGGTCTGACTAGTTAGTTCAAAAGGTTTAGAAAGTTAAAAATGTCAATTGCATCAGAAAGAAATAAAACAAAAACATAGCCATTTTTAATCTTAATTTGTATTAGGTAAATGTGGTTTTTAGCTTTTGAAATTTTAGTTTTACAAGTAGTTATAGGTTTCTTATATTAGTTTAACTTGTGTTTCTAGTATTTTAGCTTTTTTTGTTCGTTTTTAGCCTTAAAAATTTGAAATGTTCATTTTAAAAACAAAAGTTAAAAAAAAAATATGTTACTAAGTGTTCTAAGTAACAATAAGCTGTTTTCTAGACACTTTTCATTGGAGTAATTGATTTTACTAAATATTTTTAAAAGCTGTTCTATGTGGCTTTTTGGTTAAGGTTTAAGATGGTATAAGCTAGAAAGTCATAAGGAATCCTATTAGCTTTTAGAAATAATAAGCTCAAGTTACCCTTAGAGGACCTGATTTAGTTAACAGTTTACACTATGAGTGCTTATTTCTTTATTTTAGCTTATCTGCTTATTGTATTTGCTTATTTAGGTTTAGTTTAGCTATTTAGGTTAGTATAAGCCCATTTTAGCTTATTTGGTTTTGCCATAAGCTTATTTGAGCTTATTTGCATTCTAGTGTGAATTTCAAGTAAATTTAAGCCTTTTTAGCTGTTTTGTCTATTGGCTTTATCATTTGTGCTTATTTTGGTTCTTATGTTACTTTTTTAGACATAGCTTATTGTCTGTTTTAGCATTTTCTTGTCTCATTTTTATTTGCTTAATCTCCTTAAAAAAAATACAAACAGTTAGATTTTTTAGGACTTAGAGTATTTTAAGCTTATTCTGCCTTGTTTAGCTTATTAGCTTATTTACTAGCTTTCACAAAAAGTTGCTTTTATAAATTTTGCTTATTTTCATCTGTTTAATAAATTTTTACAAAAAGTTTTGGAAAATAATTTTTTTTTACAAAAAGCTAGGCCATGGGATTCGAACCCATGACCTAACCTTTAACACACACTCGTCCCACAACACACACACTCAAACCACCAGCACCAGTAGGGCTATCTGTCAAGATAGTCCTACATTAATCTTTTATACATTTTTTTCATTTTCCTTTTTCTAAAATAAGCCGTAGCTTATTATAGGACTTTTAGTGCTTATTTCGTCTGCTTATTTTTAGGTTATATTTTTATCAAATCAGTCACTTTATTTTACACTTTTAGTAATTTTTCTAGAATTTTTAGGATTAATCTTGTATTTTTAATCATTTTCTTTTATTAAAAACTTTAAAAATTCATAAAAAATAGAAAAATAATCAAAAAAATATAATTTTTTTTAGAAAATTTTATTTTATCATATAGTTTCTAGGAAAATTAGTTTTGCTTCCGTAGGGTTAAAATTGCAAAATTTCAATTTTTAAAGAACGGGAATCGTTTCCGTTCACGTTTTTCGTGTTTTTAAGCTCAATTCAACTCCGTTTTTGTTCTAGATTTCTTTAAACTTACTTTTTAGTCAATTAGAGTCTATTAAAAGAGAAAAATTCATTCTAGGTTTAATTTTGGAAATTTAGGGTTTCTAATCACCATTTAGGGTTCCCGTTTTGCGTTTTTAGTTAAAGTTTAATTTCCCGTTATTAAAGTTAGGTTTAATTGTCCTTTAATTTGCTCACTTTTAGGATTTTAGAAAACAAATCATCTCTGAACCAATTCAAATCATTGTCCAAACAACAAACGTGGTCTCAATTTCATAAATCTTCGAGGAATACGACCCGGTAATCACTTACCGGTAAATATACGTATTATTATATATAATTGTGAGAATTTTCCTTTCTTCCTTTGTCCTCAAGGGTAGTTTGGTAATTTTCTATACTTATATCATTATACGTGTATAAAACTTTACGCATCAAGTTTTTGGCGCCGTTGCCGGGGATTTGTGATTAAGATTCTTTCGTTTGAAGTTTGTCGATCGTGATTTGGAGAACCTTTCGTCTTCGAAAGTTACGCTTTTAAGAAAATCAAAAATACAAAAAAAAGTTGTTGTTTAATTATGTTTATCGCCTCATACTTGTTTATGTGCTTGTACATGCGACCTATCATTCAACTGGTTCTAGTGAGAGTTAACCCGTAATCTAGATGCCGGGATAACTCTCCATGTTGTGTTTTATATGCCCGGCCAATAGGATCACAAATGACACCCTGTCCTTACCCTTTGATTATGAGCTTAGTTGGACAGGCAGGTGACCCGATAATTATTTAACCAGTATTGTTCTTAATTAATTGGTATTGATTTGGGTGGTGGACTACCGGCGTATAAAACAACATCAAGCAATAAGTGGGTAAAGTTCCGATGGGCTAGGGTATTAACAGGATCACCATTTCTTTAATTCCCTATGATAGATTATAATTAGACTAATGGATGCTTTATGCAGATACGTTAATCGTGACAGGATTGTTTGTATCTAGGTCTTAGAAAGAAGTACCGCCTAAGTCTTAAGAATGATATGCCTCCTCGAAATAAGTAGCCATTGTACTAAACAAACAAATCAACATTTAATTGATTTTAACATAGTTAATACAGTTTTCTATTATTTAGCTTGTACTACTTCTTTATCTTGTGATTATTTGATTTCGTGTTTATTGTGTTTAGAATTAATCTTTGTCATCGTCAAACTTGTGCTAGTCTCTCAGGCTGAAACCCCTCATTTTCCATTAGTAAATACGTACATCATATGTTTAACAAGTAATTAGACTAATCTAGATAACTTAAAATACTGATAGAATATTATGTTAACTTTTGCTCTTAGTGTTCGACACCATACTTACCGCGAAGCTACATCTTGACCGGGTACACTACCCGTTAGAGTGTTGTTTTCTAGTTTGTCGGCTAAATATAAATGTAAAACTTGATAATAACCAAACCACTACACCTTTGATGACACATTAGTACCGTTGCATATACTAAAGTGAAGATACTTTCCAACCTTCTAAGGACCTGAAGAGCTAATACTAAAGAACCTTCAGCGACTCAAGCTGAAAGACTTCAGCTTGAGTAATACTTAGGGGATTTTATGTTTAAATCTACTGAAATACTGAAGGGCTCAAGAACTGAACCCAACAATCTCCCCCTATTTGAATATACAAATAACCTAAGTTAAAATCAATTGTAAGTAAGCAAAACAACTTCTTCTTACACAATTGATATAAATTGAACTACATAAACTGATAACCATTCATTCATTACATTACATTTACAAAAGATAAAGTTATTACAGATGATTTCCATTCTACTGTCTTTGCTGCCTAATGAGCCTCTTCTCATGCTAAACAAGATGACTTGTGTTTCTTTGTTAACCTGGAATGGTCTTTTAAGTCACTGGTTCTTTTTCTTTTCTTGTTTGCTAACTCATTTGGCTCATTTAGAGGATCTCGTTCTTTGAGGGGTTTGTTGAAGTCAATCTTTAGTTCTTTTTCAGTTTGATCAAGGTATTCCATTCTTGTATTTATCATTGATGGGTTTCCATCCTTTTAATTTTTTATCAGGACAAGCTGGTACAACCTCTCTCCATTCAGCCAGATGTAAATCACTGACTTTGAAATTTGCAATGACTTTAATTGTCCCAACTTGCCTATATACTTTTAGTGAGATAGGGCCTTTTTGTGTGAGAACACTCACAGTTTATGATCTTTGAGCTTTTTCTTCTTTTCAGCATCTTGTCACAATATTTATCAAAGAGTAACTTCTTGTTGTGGTATTGTTCCACCACCTTAATACCCAAAAGATCAACTAATTCATTTTTTAGGTTTGTTTCAGCATCCTTGGTGTTCTTCTCCCCCTCAGTAGGTGAAGCATTTGCTTGGCCTGCTGAAGGAACATCCTTGGTCGTAGCTCCTAATGCATTTTCCACCATAATGGCAAACCTGGTCAAGGTTTCAGTAAGCTTGTTTAATAGACTTGGAAGGGAATCCCAAATCTTTAGATGTTTCTGAACTTAAGAAACTAGAGCTGATAAAGCTTGAAACTCTGATGGAAGTTCCCATTGAATGTTTAGTTCAGCAACCTGGGATGTAAGACTAGAGATAGTAGAAGTGAAAGTCTCTAGTTTTGTTGGAATCTCTTTTAAGTCCCCAGGTAGCTCAATTTCTATATCTTTAACATGATGCTTTGGTTCTTTAATCTCGCCAGATAACTCAGTGAATTTTGAGGGGAGCTCTTTCAGTTCAGTTGGTAAGCAGCTAGCAAAGTTATGTGAGGCTAAGAGTTTGGAGAGTTCAGGCTTTGACGAGGTTACCAGAAGATTAGTAAGCTGGTTGATGTCTGGATATGGGGCCTAGCCTTCAGTGAGGCAACTTCAGCTTTAACTTTTGCCTTTTGTTGTTCAAGTTCATCCTTCTAGGACTGAAGTAATTGAACTTAAGCCATTAAATCTTAAATTTAAGCCGATTTCGGAGATGGGGGATGTGGGATTGAAGTGTCTTCAGGTACATCATGAAAAGTGTCTTTATCTTTGTCAGCTTCCACTTCCTTTTCACTCTCATCTAAAACAATGATTGGCTCATATTATGGGGAGTTAGGAGTAAAGAAAGCAGATCTTGTGTCTTTCAATAGATCTGATAAATCCTACAGCTTTATTTTCTTTAAGATTTCATCAGCTCTGGACTCTTATTTGTACCTGAATCATTGTGGGTAGTTTTTAACCCATCTCCAGCGTATTTGGTTTGATCTACAAGAACACTTGGATTAGTCCATGTAAATATGTGATCAAATTAATAGTATTTGATTCCTACATCCATACCCTATTGTGGAGGTATGGAATCATTAGGAGCAGAATTTCCAGGATCAGCTTCAGCTGTGGATTTTGGTGAAGCATCATGTCCTGATACAGATTCAGAGTGTAAATGAAAGAAACTGAATAAACAGGTTTAATAAGAATGAAATGCAGACATACCACTATAGATCTGAGGGTGAGCTCCTTCTTCACTGGTGGCCCCTAAAGATGTTGGGCCACCAGCTGCTTGTTATGCCTCTTTATGCATTTCACTAACCACGGGTGTGGGAGGTGAAGGATGGCTTGGGCTTTTGTCCTTGGCCGAAATAGACTGAGTATCTTTTTTTGATTGGCTAGTTTTAGATTTATATGCCTCTGTTTTAGACTCGAATGTGTGCTTTAAAGATTGTTTTCTTCTAAGTTCACTTTTAGCTCCAGGCTTTTTGCCTTGGGGAACCTCTTCAGTTTGTGAGGAGTGTTTTAAAGCTTTGGAGTCCACGGGTACATCTAGATTGCAGATGGCCTTCATGTGGTCAGAGAAGGGAAGTTCTTTAGGTTGGTTTGGCTTCAGTGTCCAGTTGTGAACACTGAAGACCTGAGTGAGGTTTATGGTGAGCTCCTCATTATCATATTTAGGCATCATATGTTCTAGTAAAAGAGATATAAACCTTGGATATGGACCAATCTTTTCCCTAGTCTTCTTGTTCAGCTTATGGATTAGATCCTCTCATATTAACTTGGAATAATATACTTGTACCCCATTGGGCAGACAATACAAGATATTTGCATCCTTATTGGATATTTGATCTAGGCCACCTGTTTTTCCACCTAAACACTGAATGATTTGACCTATCAATAGTCTCCACCTAGGAGGAAGAAAACTCTTTTTAAGAGTTCCTTTTGCCCCAAACTCCCTACTGTAGCCTATTGTAATAAACCATGGTCTCACTATTTTTATGGAAGGTAGGGAGACATACATACTTAAGTGAGGTAGGTATTGTGCCCTAAGAGCATTTCTAAAGGTGGTAATACCTATGTCTCCTCTAAATACCTATGTCTCCTTTAACTCCACCTGTGGGAGTGGATACCCAAACCTTAGAGTCTTCTAAGGTCTTTGCCGTATACCAAAATTCACTCAGGTACTCTTTGTATTGAGTTAGGGATCTTGTAAATGCTTTCTTTAGATAGAATTTGGAAATAAAGTCTGACACATCCTTAAAGTATTCTTGGTTGGGATGTGAGGGATATAGGAGTGAAACTTCATTATTGGTGGTGAAAGCGATCTCATCAAAGGTGAAATTAACCTAACTTGCAGGTAGAAAAGGATTTAGGCTTTCAGGTTTGGCAAGAGTGACAGGTTCTTCTTTGGGAGTGATTTCAGGTGATGAGGGGTTTTGTGAGGATGATTCTGCCATTGTGGGTAGTTAGGGTTTTGAAGTTTTGATCTGGTTTGAGGTGTGTGTTTTGTTAGTTCTTGATGAATCTGTGAGAATGAGTTGTTGATGGGTTTATTGTGATTTATATGATTGATGAAATTACAAATTTTTCTTTAAGAAATTGTAATTATCATTTGAGGTTATAAAGTTATGGGAATGTTTAGGGTTTATTTTCAACGTGTGTGCTAAACTTTGTATTTAATAAAAGTCAACACAACATGCTTCCGACACCTAGAACAGTGAACAGCCGTCTATTCAGCTGCAAAATTAGGTGAGAGAAAGATGATGATGGCATTCTAACTTTTGGACATCCTCTTTTAATATATTTTAATTAAACAATTTCTTTAGAAAGGAAATTATTTTGATAAAATAATATTATTTTTGAAAATCACATTTGTTTTAAAATTGACCTTGAGATTGATGTTTGAAAAAGCTAAACTAGGTTCAGGTTTGATGTTATGTCATGCTGAAATGATTATTGTAATCTTCATCATCATCAATCTTCCAGTGAATGCGACAAAACCATAAGTGCTCATGCAAATCTATGAATGTGACATATGTGATTGCTTAGTTACTTCACTCGAGAGGTAGCTGAAGATTCAGATAAAATTATTTTTCTAAACTGAACTGAAGATAATAAACTAGTTTTGTTTAGTTCTTGACTTAACCAATGTTTATGCTCCAGTGAAGGCGACAAAACCACACATGCTCATACAAATCCATGAATGAGACATATGTGATTGCTCAGTTACTTTACTTAAGCAAGCTAAAGGTTATATGCAAAAAATGATGTGACATTTTACATGAAAGTTTGTTCAGTTTAGGATGAAATCGCTGAAGCTTTAGTTTTCTTCAGGCAGTACTGAAGCTTCAGGTTTTGAATCAATGTTCAGCATACCTAGTCCAACAATCAATCTTTTAAACGTTGGCTCATCAAGCGGCTTGGTGAAGATATCAGCAAGTTGATATTGAGTGGGAATGAAATGTAATTTAATTTCCCCTTTAGAATATGATCTCTGATATAATGATATTTGATATCAATATGCTTTGTTCTTGAGTGCAAAACTAGATTGTTTGAGATTGCAATAGCACTAGTGTTTTCACAAAATATGGGTACCTTTTCATATATGATGTCATAGTCAGTGAGTTGATTTTTCATCCATAATATGTTAGCACAACATCTAGCAGCAGCTACATATTTAGTTTCAGCTGATGACATAGCTATAGATTGCTGCTTTTTAGCACTCCAGTACACAAGTTTGCCTTCTAGCAACTAGCAAGCACCTGAGGTGCTTTTCCTATCTATGTTGCAACCAACATAATCAAAGTCTGAGTATCCTTTTAGGTCAAAACCTAAACATTTTAGATACCATAGACCAAGATTGGGAGTACCTTTTAGGTACCTGAAAATTCTCTTAATAGCAATAAGGTAGGATTCCTTAGGATTTGCTTGATATCTTGCACATAGACAAGTTGAGAATTGAATGTCAGGTTTGCTTGCAGTTAGATACATTAATAATCTAATCATACCTCTATACTGAGTATCATTTACAACTTTGCCACTGAGATTAGGTCCTAAGTTGTTAGGGGGGTACCATTAGAGTTTTCACTAATGAACCATTTATGTCATACTTTTTTAGCATATCCTTGACATATTTTTCTTGGTTGATTGAAATGCCTCTTTTAGATTGTTTAATCTAAAATCTAAGGAAATAGGTGAGGACACCCATCATACTCATTTCACATCTTTGAGTCATCAGTTTAGCAAATTGTTTGCATAATTTTGTTCTGGTAGACCCAAAGATAATGTCATCAACGTAGATTTAAACCAGAATCACATCTCTTTGAGTTTTGTAGACAAACAGAGTGTTGTCTATCTTTCCTCTTACAAACTTGTGTTCGGTGAGGATGGTTGAGAGAGTTTCATACCATGCTCTTGGAGCTTGTTTAAGTCCGTAAAGGGCTTTGTCTAATTTGCATACACGGTTTAGGAACTCATTGCTCTCAAAACCTGGAGGTTTTATGACATAAACTTTTTCCTTTGTTTACCATTCAAGAATGCACTTTTGACATCCATTTGATAAACAATGAAGTTCATGTATGTGGCAAAGGCAAGAAAGATTCTGATTGCTTCAAGTCTTGCAACTGGAGCAAATGTCTCATCATAATCTATGCCTTCTTGCTGATTGTAGACTTGAGCTACAAGTCTTGCCTTATTTTTGATGACAATTCCAGTTTCATCCCTTTTGTTTTTGAAAACCCATTTTGAGCCAATTATGGTTTTGCCATAAGGTGCAGGAACTAATGTCTAGACTTTGTTTCTAGCAAATTGGTTTTGTTTATATTGCATGGCATCAACCCATCTAGGATGCTTTAGTGATTCAAAGACCTTTTTAGGTTCTTCTTCAGAAAGAAAATCTACAAAGAGACATTCATGAGCTGAAGCAGCGCTAAGTTCTTTAGCCATTGCTCTTGTGAGCATTTCAGCTCCTGGATTACCAATGATATTGACTAGCTCAATGTGTTCGTTCTAAGACCATCTGTCTTGAGGAGCTGGTGTGACCATAGATGGAATGGATGATGAGGGATTTGGGATTGTATTTTGTACTAAAGCATCCTTTTTATCTAGAGAGGACAAGTGTTTAGGGATCTGAATGTCTTCAGTGTTTGGGAGATTATTAATGATTTTTTCATCATTGGTGTGATTGGAATGTTCAGACAGATCATCATTTAAGATTTCATTAGTCTGAGTAGATTGATCATTTTGATAAGCTTGACCATTTTAGTCAATTTCTGGGATTTCTGGATTGAAATAGTAGTGTGTTGCAGGGCTTGCTGATAATTGTAATCCGCCTCCATATTCTAAAACTTTGCAGGAGCTTACAACAAAGATTACTGGTTCAGGCATTGATTCGAACTGGTATTTTTTGAAACTTTTGGCCATTTCATCCCATAGTGTAAACTCGACTACATCACCACTGTGTATATGATAGGAATAGAGCATTTAAAAAAACTGGTATGTTGATTCTTGTATGTAGAAATTTTTTTGTTCTTTTAGGATACTTAAGATTTTTAATGACCAGCACAACTAAAAGCAGATACAAAATTGAATTGAACACTAAAACGCTTAGTTATTGGTTTCCATTTTAATTTTACTTGCAAGGAGTTGTCTTAGCCAAACCCACCTCTTCTAAAACCTTTTCTTAGTTCATATTTAGGTTTCCTAAGCATTATCATGTG